>JBBMKF010459288.1:0-11543 GCA_037834155.1 Curcuma caesia | reverse complement strand
ATATATATAATCTTAAAATAATAGAAAACAAAGTGATAATCAACTTTGAAATCACTACGTTAGAAATAACAACAATATTTATGCTACAATTCTTATTGCAAAAAAAAAGCTATAATTATTATTGCAAAATGATGGAATTAAAGATATAACCCAATAATATTTATGCTACAATTGGTTTAGGAACCAATCTCGACAAAGTCAAGGCAATATCCTCCTCTATCGTGGTTAACTGCAGCTTCCTAATTTACCTCCTCAGAGATGATCATGGGATTGATCGTGTGGAGTCCGATGGCGAATTCCACATTTTGCTGAAATGCTACAATTGATAGGGTATGATCCGGTCCAAGATTAGGAGATGAGACAACTCAATAAAAAAATCACAATCAAGTACTCTGGATCCGTTGGATATAAATCAAGTCGGTTTTTACTGAAGTGACTCCAAATGGGTCTGCAGTAGACGAACTTTAGAGTGTCTCTGAGACAGTCAAAAGAGAGTTAGAATGCGGTCAAGATAGGCCTTAACGAATATACTCCGACGCTCAAATCAGACTTTAATGATCAAAAAATAAAAAAGAGAAATTAAAAATGGGATAGAGAAAAGTATGGAGATGTCTCTTTCTTTCATTGTTGTGCGCCTAATTGCACCCGCTAGAACAGACCCCCTTTTATACTACTTGGGAGAAGGAGACAAGACTCATGTCTTCAATTAGTCACATTCTGGTAGAGGGGATGTCACGTTCTCCCTTGTCCGCATCCCTAATTAATTACATTTTGGTTGAAGGGATGTCACATCATCTCATATTCTCTGCATCTTCCATTAATCACATTTTGGTCGAGAATGTGTCATGTCATCCAATGTTCTTCGTGTCTTTTGTTAACCTTGTCTTCCTCACTCAACGGTGAGGGTACTCAGGATGTAGGCTTTTCAAGTATTCGGGTATTGAGGAGTCAAGAGTCATGGAATCGAGCATCAAGGAATCGAAAACCACGAAGTTAGACATCGAGGAGTTAAGAATGCGAAGTCGAGTGTCAAAGAGTTGAGAAGCATGGAGTCAAGCGGTAAGGAGTTGGGCTTCCACTCCTGAGTGAAAAGATCGCCACCAAGTCGAATTAGAGTTAAATTGAAGTCAGACCCAACTCAAATGCGCCTCGACAGGTCTTAGTTTGGGGTATGCAGTTTGATCAAACTTAAATTCAGTTTGACTTGACTCAAGTCTCTTTTTAATTGACTTACAACTATACCACATGGGAAGACTATCTCCACCATATCAAGGTCTATTACACAAAAAAGATGTGATTGAAAATTATTGTCCCATTGGAAGTTATTTTGTAGATAAGAAAACATATGTTAGAAGGTGTTACAGTTATCTAATGAGATTTTCCGATGCTTAAGTCAACTGCATGGAGAACTCAAAAAGCCTAATCACATGAGTCCTCCAAAAAATGGAGCAGCAAAAGGCGCTTGGGAGTCCAAACTATAAGAAGAGACACCAAGCTAAAAAGGTCATAGTTGGCATTAGTGGAAGAGTTCTCATTGCACTCTTCAGTAAAGGTCATCAGATAGTAGACGAAAAAGGTGGAATCAAGGTGAGATCAACTCAACTGTTGATTCAGTATACAAACTCGTTACTGACATCAAAACACAACCAGAAGCATTCATACACTTGAAGTGTTTATGACAATAAACTGATTCAGTCCATTTCTGTTACAGTTACAAAACAAACAAATAAGAAGAATGCAAATACTGCGACGGAAGACTCCAGACATGGACATGACAGAACATGAATAAAAAATGTAGTCGATATATCAGGGGGTGGTTAAGCTTTTGATAAAGTGGGCTTTTGACGGTGTGGTTACCTCGGCGAGTGATTTACAAACTCCAAAGCTTGTAATCTTACCTCAACTGGATAATCTGCAACACAACCAATTCTAGGTCCAGCTCCACTACACCATTTGGAAGAAAGCTGATGGCCCAACTGATAAGAACTTGCATTCCTTTTGGAATTTATCCTCTCTAGAATGGCTTTCTTAGGCACATCAGTTCTTGGACTCTGAAGGCCGCCCGATAAAGTTCTTTTGTACTCGAATTGAGGGCAGACGGCTGATTCAGAGTCTGCAGTTGGTTCCACAGTTCTATTCTTTGTTACTGCCATCGGGAGAACTAGTTGTGGAGTTTTAGAAACTTTCATTGCTTCAATCACCTCTTCTAGCCGAGGATTCTTTGCATCCTCATCATAATCTTGGTTGGATGATGTCATTATCTAGAGATTAAAACATTGATAAGATTCTTCTGGGAATATATCTCTAAATTGCAGCTGTGTGTTTGGCGAGCAAGCCATTAAAAAGGCATCACAATTAGCATTACCTCAGTTTCATCCAGATTAACATGATTTTCTTTGAGGAAGTTTAAAAAGTTGTTGAAGTTCTCCTCAGTTGGTCGGTAATGTCCACTGTATGCCCAAATGCGCTGCAAATCAACAAACCTTAGTATTTAAATAAAAAAGCTCAGTTTTTGTAAAGATGTATGCAAATAATCTGCATGTAGATAGAATATCAACTATGTTTAAAATATGGAAGAAATGAAGGAAATAAATATTTGTTATCGTTAAAGCCTTCAACTCAAATTGCCAAGTTAGGTGAGAACCTCGTAGTAATTAAGCATGCTTAATAAGCCTCATTTAACAATGTGATAGCCGTGGACTGGCCCTGATATCATGTTATAGCTAAAGTGTAGTGTAATCCAATTAAAAATGCTATGATACTTACGAGAGAACCTCGTAGTATCTAAGTATGTTCAATAAGCATCAGCAAGCGCTGCAGGAATAAGGAGTGGAGTGCATGTCCTTTTTCAACAGTTTTAGTGATCCAATACATCCATCAATACAAGTTTCGAATGCCATGGCAAGATCTCATATTCAACCGACTACACATGGAGAAGATCAAATCATGGCTACCAGCAATGAAATTTAACATCATTTACCAAAAACTGCATAATATACCTTGAGCATTCCATTTTCTGCAGTGAATCTTCCAGCTGCTATAGTGGCTCCTCCAGCAAGGAAGCTGGAATGGTGAAATATTCCTTTCTTTTTCTGCAATTAAAATTTACCAGTTATTAACTTGAGCAAGGGCATCACAAAGATATTATGACCAAATTCAACACTGCAAATCAGACTTAAAAAAACATCAAACCCCTTAAGTTCGATAAGTTACCTGACCAGCATATAATTTCTTGGATGTGCACATGACAAAAATCCATTTTCCTCCTTTGGCTACTGTAGTTGTGTCTAAAAGAACTCCAGTTTGTTTGTGCACAAGTTTACCATCTACTGGAACATACTTAAAATTTTCTCGTTCTTGCTGAAGAATGTTTAGATATAAGAGGTTAAGCTTGAAGTTCGGAGCTGCATTTCAGATATGTTCGATAAACATGAATCAACATTGTTCTGAAAAAACTATTTAGTCGTCTTCCATTGGATACTAAAATTAGATAAAATTATCTGACATTATGAGAAATAACTACCACTCAATATACTCTTAAAGAGAATGTTCTATGATTAGACATACTGGACTGTACATATATGAGGGTTCAGCTTCTCTAAAGGTAGGAATACACATTACTATTTGAGAACATTGCACATATTAACCTTCTGGAACGATAAAATATTTGTTTGCACTTTTTTTATCTATATTAAAAGCTTCCGCCTTTCAGCAAATTATGCACAAAATGCACCTAAACAAGATAGTGCATGAGTGCTTTATGTTACTTGGAATTATTAAGAAATTGCCACATTGCACCTATCTTCTTGATAAATCAATTGCACAAACTTTTTGAGTAGAAAATCTTCAAGAAATTTCACTTAAAGGGTTTAAAGGGGAAAGATACTTACAGGACCAAGGTATTTGACACATTGCTTCCGAAGTAATGACCTGGGACACTGTTTAAGATCCAAATCTCTGCCATTACCAATATCCAACCTGCATAATAGTCAGCATTAGATTCATTATGTGAGGTAGGACATTATTACAACCTGTCTTTCACTTAATCTAGTTTAAGCATCAACTAAGGCAAAGAATAGAGCAAATATGAAGGATTTATCATTCTTCAACTATTTGATGCCCTTTGATTACAGATTAATGTGAAGAAACTATGTAGTGAATAAGTAGGGCAAACAACACAGAGTCATGGTAAAGCCACAAGTCCTTGAGACTTTTCTGTTTGATGAGACACTTTTAAGATATCCTCCTATTCTAGGTGTCATTATCAACATAAATAGAGTTGTCTAAAGATGAAAAATTTTGAACACTACAAACTTGAGAATATAAACTAAACTAAAATATAAATCAAGAAAAGAGGGAGTATAGCTAGGATCATCACTTACCAGTAGAAGAAAGGTTGACCAGCTTCACTTTTGCACCATTCTTTATAATAGGTATGCAGATTATGCCCATATCGATGTCTTGGATCAATCTGAACAAATTAAATAATGAGTGAGCACACATGCGCCCAAATAAAATAAAAATCATTTATCTGATCTCAACTATCATAAGATTCAAATGAATTCCAAGAGATGGACACTGGGAAAAACTCTCAACAGAATGCTACTGGTTAGTTGACGATAAGGGGAGAAAACGTTAGACTTACCTCTGAACGAAAGTTGAAGGTTCCTTGGTTTTAGTTTAATAAATAAATAAAATAAAAGGTTGAATAATTAGAGTTAAGAACAGAAGGGAAAGAAAGGATCATTTTCCTAGAGTTCAGATTTCCCTATGTGTGAAGCAAATACTGCGCGATTGTAACAGCTAGTCGACAATCCACAACACGAGTGAACATAACAGTAAAAGAGAGAAGCAAAATGAGCATTCTGTATACGTACGGCTTCGATCCAGTGCTGAAAAGCGAGCTTGAGGGCTTTGGCGTCCTTGGATAAACCTCGACCAACCTGAAAACAACCACAATATGACTTAAGTTTCTCTTGTTTGTGTTTGCAAGCCAAATCTTAAGTCAGTTACTACCAAAATCTAGAGCAGAGAAAAAGGAATGAGAAAGATATAAGGGAACGAACCTTGGATGCATTCAAGCTGATGCGGTTCCACCGCGAGATCGCCGTCTCCTGCTTCACGTGATCGAAGAACGACACCGTGCTTCGGTTGAGCCGAACAAAGTCTATGGCTTGCCACCTTCCAAAATCCCCAAACACAAAAAGGAAAAATTTTTCAACATCCAAAGTCTGACATCGACAAAAACAGAGAGAGAGAGAGAGAGAGAGAGAGAGAGCAAAGCCAAAAAAGGTTTTTTCCCCGCTTTAATCTTACCAGAGCTCTTCAGCGACGACGGCGGAGTCCGCTAACTTGCGGCGGGTCCGGTAGCTCCTATACACCTTCTGGAGCTTGGTGGCCGCCGACGATTCTGGCGGGCTGGAAGAGCGCCATTCAGCTGCATCACCGAAAGCATCCATCCAGAGTAGGCAGCTTGAATCTTGACCCGATGCCGGAGACGCGGACTCCACAGGAAGTGAGAATGCCGGCGGATCACGATCGAGGCTACTCCGGACGATCGCGACTGCGTCCACTTCCATATGTCAGCGACGCAAAGAGAGAGAGATAGAGAGAGAGAGAGAGAGAGCGATGCGGAGATCGTTGTTCTCGGCGTCGAGTTGAACTGAGCTGAGCTGTTGGTGGTGGTGCCGTTTATAGTCGAAGAGGGAGTGGGCAAAAAGGTAAATGGCAGACGAGGTGAAACCTAAAAGACGTCGGTGTGCGCTGCACCTTCATTTATTATCGTTACTCAATTCGTACATCAGGCCGGTGACTGGCGAGGACGACGAAGCACCGCGTGCTGCGTCACCCAACTAAAATAACAAAAAAGGACAGGAAAAAACAAAAATAAAAAATAAAAATAAAACGGTGATTCATGAGCTATTACAGTGGATTATTTAACTCTATAAAACTCGTACTATTTTACAAATCTTTTTATATCACAAAAATGTTTTTAAGTGAATAAAATCTAAAAGTTACTTTTAAAATTGTGAATATTGATGGATAAAGACTTATATTTTTTATATTTATTTGATCTGATCACTTGGTATGTGGCCGTGTGCGACATGTAAGACATAATTATTTATTTTATCTAGACCAAAGTTATGCTTTTGCCTTTGCCAAAGTGACTCATAAGACCACTCATTTATAATTTTATGTATTATTGCGTTCTTCTAGATTAGATTACTAATTGTTCTATTAATTATTTCTATTTCAAGCAAATTACAAGCTACTAATGAATAATTTGAAAACGATGAGAAGAGCCAGATGGAGCTGCTGTCGCATTAACACATCGATTACGAGTCTTCCTTTCCGCAATTAATTCGTCTTTAATAAGAAAATTCCTGATATTATTATTATGTATTTAAGTCATATCGTATCTAAATGGTCTCATTTTGTTACGAATTTAGTCGAGTCTACACTCCTGCGCACGTGTACATTTGACTCATTAAACGCGTAACCAGTAAATAAGATGTTCACGCTTCAATAAGCCCTCAGACGAGCCCACAGCCACGTGAAGCTTATGCTTTTTACCGATCAGTAGATCCGCAAGTTTGACTTTGACGTTTGTTAAATTTAGTTGACTTTTATGTATCCCTTTGAACATCATATATATAATTTATTTTTATTTTTTTTAAACTTAAATAGTTTATCTAAGAAATAGACATAGTGCTCACGATATTATTAGGTGACATGAATTTAGATTTTACATTTAGACATCATCATCCTACACTTTTATTTAGTGATTTCACAGCAGATCAAAATGTGATCTTTGAAAAGTGAGATTGATTAAATCACATGAGTCTAATGATTATGAAGATATCTATTTTGGAATCTATTAGGGGTTCGATACCTGAGAATGAGAATATCAAAACCCAAGAAATTAGCAAACTGATTCACCTCAAATGAAAAGGTTAAGACTATTACACTTTTTATGAAGTTAGTGTCCATGCGATATAACAGGAAGAGTAATATAAGAAAGTACATCATGGAGATATCAAATATAATTATAAGACTTAGGATACTAAATCTTAAAATGTCTGATACTTGTGAACCTTGTCTTAATCTCTTTACTTACATAGTTCATTCCTTTTAATATTAGTTATAATACTCGAAATGATAAATAAACACTAATGAGCTTATATCTCAATATGTACATGAAGAAGAAAAATTGAGGCATGACACATCTCACATTGCTCATTTTGCATCCTCATCTTAGTACTTAAACAAGAAGAATAAAAAGGATAAAAGTAAGAGTAAGGGTAAACAATTTGCAATGACTGTGATTTCAAGGCATAAGGTGAAAAAACAATAAGATCTAAACTCAACTTGTTACTTTTATAAAAAGAAAGGTTACCTGAAGAAGGATTACCCCAGATTCGCCAACTGATGAGTAAAGAAAGGTAAACTTCTCAATTTTATCAGTTTAAAAGTCAACCTAACTACTATACCTAATAACACTTGATGGATAGATACAGATACAACTACTCACATAAGTATAACTATGTAAGGTTGCTATTGGAGTCAAATGTCAATTGATGCTGAAAGATTTATCTATACGAAAACTTCAAGAAGACGAAAGTAGAAACAATATGTGTTTTTAAAGTTTGTTTAGGGAATAATATACTTTTGAATTTGGAAAAATACATTTATGATATCGTCATTTAAATGGAACTTAATTTCTATTTCATATTTGAACAAATCTAGATACACTTGTTCATTTGGAAAATAAAAAATTTAGTATTTTTAAAATTTTATTTTGTGTGGTATATTGGTTCATTGATTGACAAACTATACATATTGGATATTGAAATTCATACGGATAATTTTATGATACATAGTATAGATGTGAAGCGTGGTGAATAAGAATTCATTCATGTTGCGTCATAAACATTTAGAGCATATCTCTAAACAACGCCTAGAAAGGTTAATGTCACTAGGAATTTTTGATTCCCTTAATATATCAAATTTTGAAATCTGCATTGAGTGTATCAAGGGGAAGACGACTAACAAAAGTAATAAAGTTTCAAGACGAAGTGATGCTTAGAGCTTATACATATGGATATATGTAGATCATTCCCTATGACTTCTTAAAATGGTCAAACATACTTTACGAGTTTTATAAATGACTATTCCTAATACGGATACTTGTACCTTATTTACAAGAAGTTGCAATCCCTAAACATATTCAAAATCTTTAAAGCCAAAGGTGAAAATCAACTTAGTAAGAACATTAAGACTATCAAATCAAACCATGGTGGTGAATACTATGGTAGATCTAATGGATTAGGTGAACAACATCTTGGGCCATTTGCGGATTACCTTGCGAAGTGTGGAATCGTGATACAATACACCATACCTGGGACCCCTCAATAGAATGGTATAGAAAGCGACGAAATCAGACTCTATAAGACATGGTGAGAAGTATGATTGCATTTTCTTCTTTGCCGAAGTTTTTATAGGATAAGACATTCAAGATCGCAGTTTACATGTTCGATAGAGTTCCTAGTAATGTGGTAACAAAAACCCTATACGAGTAGTGGACATGTAGATTGCCTAGTCTTAGGCATCTACATGTCTGATGTTGTCCAGTTGAAGTTAGGCCTTATAAGTCTAATGAAAAGAAATTGAACTTAAGAACTATTAGTTGTTATTTTATGGGATAATCTGAAAACTCGAGGGGTTTCAAGTTTTTCAATCTCTCGAGTAGATCTTTTTTCAAGATGGATAATGTCAAATTCATTGAGGATGGTGGGAGCGATAAAATTAAGAAAATATCATTTGAGGAGAACATTAGTAATCCTAATATGGTAACTATTGATGCAACTGATAGTGAAATGGTTATCATTCCATACATAGTTGAAGTTGCACAACCAGAAGGGGTAGTTGACCACAATATTCCCGTATCTCCTCCAATTCAAATAGATGGGATGTCAGCTCAAATAGAGATATTCTTTCCTATGGTCGAGTATGATTCCCAACCACCTCAAGAACAAGTGCTATTAAAGAGATCCATTAGAGAAAGGAGATCTACGATGTCACATGACTATATTTATCTCCAATAGAATGAGTTTGATATTGGGTTGAAGGATGATTCTACATCTTTCCAAGCTAAGAAGTCAAATAATGCCCTCATATGAAAAAGCATATCAAAGCCATGAAGGAAGAGATGAAGTCTATGGCAGACAATAACATTTGGGAACTTGTCAAATTGAAGGTGTGAAATCTGTTGATTGCAAATGGAAATTTAAAATCAAATGAGATTCATATGACAATGTCAAAAACTATAAGGCTCGCCTTACCACCAAAGGATTCACTCAGAAGGAGAACATTGATTACAAGAAGATTTTTTTGTCGATTTTGACGAAAGACTCCCTTAGAGTAATCATGATACTTTTAGCTCATTATGATCTAGAGCTCCATCAAATGGTCATAAAGATTATATTTCTCAATGGAAACATTGAAGAAACTATATACATGATGCAACAAGAGACCTTTAAGTCGGGAGATTTAAAACACCTAATATATAAATTAAGGAAGTACATTTATGGGTTAAAGTAGGTATCTTGTCAATGGTACCAGAAGTTTGATCAAGTGGTTTCTTCATATAATTTCAAAGAGAATCCAGTTGATCAATGTTTGTATATCAAGTTCAGTGGGAGCAAGCTTATCATACTTATTATGTATATGGATGATATATTATTGGCAAGCAATGATAAGTGTCTGTTGTTAGAAATCAAGTCATTTCTATTAGGTGAATTTGAAATGAAGGATCTTTTGTGATGCATCCTTTGTCTTAGGTATACATATTGTTCGTTATTGTTGAAGGTGCACATTTGAACTTTCACAAAAGACCTATATAGAAAAAGTACTCATACGGTATAACATATAGAATTGTGCTCCTAGAGACACTCCTATGCCAAAGGCTGACAGATTTAACTTACAACAATGTCCATGCCATGAATTTGAAATTAAGGAAATACAGTAATTCCCTTATGCATTGACATTAGGGATTTTGATGTATGCTTAGGTATGTATGCATTCGGATCTTGCGTACATTATAGGGATGTTGGACAGATATTTGAGTAACCCTAGACCAGAGCATTAAAAAGTTATAAAGAGGATTATGCGTTATTTACAAAGAATGAAAAATTACATGCTCACCTATCGAAGATCAAGTCATCTAGAGATCATTGGATATTCATACTCCAATTTTGTTGGATGTCTAGATAGTAGAAGGTCCCCTTTAAATTATATCTTCATGTTGGCGGGGGGAGCTATATCATGGAAAAGCATCAAACAGATGTCCATAGCCACTTCGACTATAGAGGCAGCATTTATAACCTACTATGAAACTTCCAACCATGGAATATGGATGTGGAACCTTATTACAGGGTTATAGATCATTGGGGGTATTGACAAATCATTGATAATCAACTATAATAATAAAGTTGCAGAATTATATTCTAAGAATAATCACAGTTCGTCGAAGTTTAAATGCATATCGACATAAGTTTCTAGCGGTTAAAGAGAGAATTCAGAGTGGTCAAATTATGATAGGGCATATAAAGACATTCCATATTAGTAGATCCGCTTGTAAGAGTTTGTTACCCAAGATATTTCATCAGCATGTGTTAAATATAAGAATGTTTTATTTTAATAAAGTACTCATTTGGTAGGAATCTATATTTTATGTAATGTTCTATATTAATCAACATGTATTTTTGACTTATTGTAGGTACTAAAGTTATATATGTGTATATAGTTTTTGACTCTTTGAACACAAGGACATCATGATTTACTATTGTGGTTTTGCATTCGATTTTATAAATATAATGTGAGACTCTTTTGAGTCATAAGATTGAATCATGGTTTACTACTACGGTTTTGTATAAAATTTAAGTAAATATGATTCGGATTCGATTTAGGTCATAAGGACTTTTGAAAATGGGCACATATAGATCTTATTTAGTGTCATTTTGACGTCGGATGGGATAGCGATTATCATGCGGGCAATATTGATTCCGTTAATCGACTCTGAACATCGAAAATCAATTGTCTAAAACCTGTTAATTCGAAAGAATTCTAGGAGATAGAAAATAAATGGCATTGTCTAAAATAGTATTAAAACTAAAACTTCTTCCTAACTTTCAATTAACAAAATGTTTATATAAACTCAAACTCTAACTTGTAAAGATAGGACAAAATCCTAATAGAAAAAAAAATTAACGAGCTCAAAATTCTAAAAATCCTAAATAATTTAAAATCCTCAAATATAAAAAAAGAAAAAAATTTAAAACTAATCTAAAGATCAAAAACTCTAAAAATTACTAAAAATAAAAATTATGAAAAATAATAATAATAATCTTTGGATCCTCCTGCATCACATTTTCATATTACACATTCAGTTTTGATCTATGTCATTAATTAAATTAAAAGTGTGATTACTGTTGGGTCTTGTTAAAGTTATAGTAACTCTGACTTCTTTAATTTTGTACTAATTA
>JBBMKF010459278.1:0-11544 GCA_037834155.1 Curcuma caesia | reverse complement strand
AAGCCATAACAAAATTTAATCTCACCTGCTGACATAACTATTATAAGTTTCTAGAAATGGATTAGATATACAAGGTGGCTTTACTTACAATTGCTTGGAGATCATGCCCTGTCTGTCCCATCTCACAACCTGGATCAAATAACACGAAATCCGATAACCAAATATGATTACTAATTCCTAAGAAGTAACGACAAATCCGATAACACATCTAATCGAAAATAGACTCCGAAACTATGCAATATAAAACGCAGATACCGTAAAATGGACACACATGCAACGACAAATCCAATGACAAATCCCGAAAGAACTGAACTTGCTCTGATACCACTAAATTGTCACAACCCGGGAGGCCGTCCGAAAATTTCGACAGCATCTCCCCAATATCCATGATAATTCCCTGAATACAAATAGAAAGACTCAGCTACATGCGGCTGGAATAAAGACTACACATCACACCATTGCCCAACAGTTGAGATACAAGGCCTACATGCCCACAACACTACTATCACATGCACAATATCAAAATAAAAGTGAAAATCCACGTAGTGGAAACATCGTAAAGCCAAGAAAAATGAATAAAAACCTAGTAAACCTTCGGGTGTGAGATGAAAGCAGCCGACCAATCTCCAAGCTCCAAGTACCAATCTGTTACCTGAGGAGACAGAAAAACCCCAGGATCTGGGTAGTGAATATCAGATATACTCAGTGGGTACTAGATAAAAGTGCAGAACAAAATAAGGTAGTAAATGGATAATAGCATAGATATCAAAAGGTATCCAGTTTCAACATGATACTGCAGGAGTAAGATCGATATACAATATGATAATCATGTATGTCATGTCATACAAATGCAGCAGTCATATATTAACAAGTACATAATCATATCACAGCAAGCGCATAATCATATAACAACAAGTGTATCAGTCATAAATACAGTAAATAACAACAAATGCATGCATAGTCACTATCTGCACACGACACCTCCAGTCACTCAACCCGTGCAGTGAACTGGGGCGTAAAACAGGACAACTGCGCACCCTCCAACAACAAACCACTTTACGTGAGTAGGGAGCAGGAAAAATGTCACCGTTGGCTATCAACATCCCTAGACACCCAACCTGTGCAGTGAACTGGGATGCACGATAGGAATCACCCGCCCCAACAACGGATCACTACACGCAAGGGGGAGGGGCAGTCTTCAGGAGAGCTGTCTAGCTAGTCCTGGTAGCACTCAACTCGTGCAGTGCTATAATGCTCTCACTCAACCCGTGTAGTGAGAATTAACAACAATAATATGCTACGATGCATAGTTCAACAGATAACTACTACAACATCAAGGTATGTGCAACATTAATCATCATAAACCAATATAGATAAACAATACTGAATGAGATTGTATAGATCATATCAAGGTCAACGGTAAGTGTCAAACAGCGAATCAGGCAACCAATGAATAAGAGTAGCAACAGGATAAATATGAAAAGAAGACCTGTGTTGACCAAGTACAGGAGTACCCACAAACCGATATACGAATGTGATCAATAGCCTAATCGACCATAGTAGAAAAAGAAAACATGGAGTGAAAAGAGAATAGATTTGTATTGACCAGATACAGAGATTACCCAACTCTTGATGAAATCGTCGCAATAAGACCCTAATGAAATCCTCCGCGTATGGTATTATAAACAAGTCAGGGTCCTGTAATCAAAATAACATCTTCTAAATATTTATTTTTCAACAAAGTAAATTCTAGTCGATTCCATGATTAATCTAACTCAATTACTACTCACTCAATATGATTGAATTATTAATCTGATTAATAATTCAATTAACCCCCAAATGAATTACATGATCCTTAATCAATTATTAAACTGATTAATAATTAAGGATTACCTTAGTTAAGTAAATCAATCAAATTCTAAATTTATTTACAGTTAATAGTTACACCATTAACCTATTAATTATTAATTTTCCTATTAAGTCTTAACTGAGTTAATAAGTTAACCACTTTTCAATTTGTCAATCAAGGTAGTTAACCATCTAATTAATTTCCATCAACTAGTACAATTATCTACTTAATCAATTAAACCGATTAACTAATTATAACTTCCTTACGTAAATCAAGTAATAACCTAAATTAAACAAAACTGTATACTTAGCTTATCACCATAAATTTCCTAACCCTAATCGATAACCATTAAGCCCTTTTTAAGAATGTTATCAAATTCAAACAATTAGTTAATAACTATTAAATTGACTTTAATTACTCCCATATCATTTGTTTCCTCAAACCTTAATTAACAAATCTCAATTATCTAATTAATCAAAAACCCAATAATTTCCGTAACCTTTACCGCGCACCATATGACAACCTTCTTCTCCGATGGCAGCTGCTCGATGAGGAGGATAGTGAAGGCGAGTGGCGGCTGTGTTCCTTGTTGTGTTCCTCGTTGTGTGACGGCGGCTGTGACGATGTCGGCTGCTTGATTTCTTCCATGCGGCGGGCGGTGTCAGCAGAGGACGACGGTGGCGATCGCGGCAAGGCGCGGTGCAGGCAGAGAGGGCGATCACAGCAAGGCGATCGTGCGACGTCTCCCCTCCGGTAGGATGCAACAGGTGGCGGTCGGGGGTCGGGCAGAGGCAGGGCGTCCAACTGAGGCAGGCAGCGGTGTCGGGCGGTGTTTCAATGCAACAGGCGGCGACGGAGGGTTACGGTGAAGGCGATCGCTAGGGCAACGCGGCGCGGATAGCTGGGGAATCCATCTCTCGGCCGTCTTTATAGGTTTCCTCCGCAAGTTCTTCGTCGAGATCCTCGCGGGCGGACGCGGATCGCGTGGCTGCGGGTCGCGTGGAGAGGAAGCGGGCGGCGGGCGAAACTCAGTTACAAAGAGGAGTGCACAGTACTTCAAAATTTTGGGTTAAGATTTGGGTCAAATCAGATAATTGTATTAAACCGAATCAGATTAGATCTCTGGTTCGCTTGGTTCCTTAGTCAAACTATTTCCGATTTGACCCAAATCAATTTTGTTGGATTCGTCTTCGTAAGACGTATCTTTTCATCCAGTTTATTTTATCAAAACCCCTTCCAGCATGAACCAAATGAAGTTAGTTTAGTTTGGTTCAATCTTGGTTCGTTTGGTTCATTAATCAAACAACCTCCGATTTAATCCAAACAAATTTTGTTCGTTTCATTTTCCCAAGACAAAATTTCTACTCTATTCCTTGTGGTCAAAATTCTCTTCTTTACCGAACCAAGCAAAGTTGTTTCATTTGGTTCACACTGATCTAACGAAATAAAGGCTAAAATAAATAATAAATAATATAATAAAATAAAAATTCTTGGTATCTTACATAAATGCATTCATGATAAGAAGAAGCTCATATTATAATATGGGATTGATGCGATAATTCAATAATAACCCTTTAGTGATATGAGTTATTATTGATGGACTTGAGTTGGGTGTTCAGGGAGAACACAGGAAGCCCAAGCCCATCAGAAGGCCATAACCAATTCCTCCTCAAGGTCCCTGTTATAGCCTCTGGATAAAACCTCGAATCCACCTAAGAGAATTCTGTAAGAGTTTCGGGTAGGAAATTCTGTTAAGAATTTTTCTGGAGAAAAATTCTGTTAAGAATTTCTGTTATAAAATTCTATTAGGAATTTTTAAAATTCTATTAAGAATTCTGTTAAGAATTTTCGTTATGAAATTCTGTTAAGAATTCTATTTCTTTCGCGAACAAAATTTTGATATGATTTTTCATAGAAATTTTGTTAAGAAATTTTGTTAAAATAACAAATCTTAATAAAGGAATTTTGTAAAGAAATTAACGAAATTTTATTAAGAAGTTTTGTTAAGAAAATAACAAAATTTAGTTAAGAAAATTTATTAAGAAAACAAACTAAATCTTATCAAGAGATTTATTAATTTTTTCTAACTAAATCTGATAAGAAAAATTAGTTAGATTCTTTCTAAATTTTTTAAGATGGTTTAGCTATAAAAAGGGAGGTTTGCAAGAGGGAAAAACATAACTTGAGTTCTCCTCCTTGGACAAGTAGGGTTGGAGGCAAAAACTCCTCTTCTCTTTTAGTTTTTGGTCGGCGCCTCCCTCTTCTCCCTTTCCCCTCTTTAGGGCCGGCGGCCTCCATCAACCCCTTTTCCTTTTGTGCTTGGGCGCTCCTCCTCTTGGCTCTTGCTAGGGCCGGCGCCTCTCCACAATCAAGTTGTGGCTGGCAGGTAGTAGAAAAGAAGAGGAGGGAAAGATAAGAAAAGGAGAAGCCTTGGTTCCTTATCCTTGCCATCGGAGTAGAAGAAAAGTTTTGGTGGATTCATCTTGGAAGATCGTTGCCCACACAACGTCCAGGAAGAGGAGAGGAATACAGTAGAAGATCAAGAGGTCTTCGGGTATGTACAATCATCTACACAACTTACAAAAAAGAAAGGTACAACTACTTCATTCCGCTGCATAGTTTTCTTTGTATGGATCCTGAATACCAAACACAAGAGCCTAATGATCTTAATGCATCGATCAAGCACCTAGTTGATCGAATAAGAGGGCTACTTGATAAGATTCCATTTTCAAAAAATTTTTGTCCGGTAAGAATTCAATGAAACGGAATTTCAGGTTCCCATCACCTACAGCATATGCCGACCTCCTGCTCTGGTCTCGGTATGCTTCCTACAGCATATGCCGACCTCCTGCTCCTGTCTCGATATGCTTCCTACAACATATGCCAACTTCTTGCTCCGGTCTCGGTATGCTTCGTACAACATATGTCGACCTCCTGCTCTGGTCTCGATATGCTTCTGATAGCATATGTCAACCTTCTGCTCCGGTCTCAGTATGCTTCCTACAACATATGTCAATCTCCTGTTCCAGTCTTGATATGATTCCTACAACATATATGTCGACCTCCTGCTTCGATCTCTATATGCTTCCTACAGCATATGCCGACCTTCTGCTCCGGTCTCGATATGCTTCCTACAGCATATGCCGACCTCCTGCTCCAGTCTTAGTATGCTTCTGACAGCATATGTTGGCCTCTTGCTCCGGTCTCAATATGCTTCCTACAGCATATGCCGACCACCTACTCTGATCTCAATATACTTCCGACAGCATATGTCGACATCCTGCTCCAGTCTCGGTATGCTTCCTACAGCATGCGCTGACCTCCTGTTTCAGTCTCGATATGCTTCCTGCAGCATACGCTGACCTCCTGCTTCAGTCTCGGTATACTTCCTGCAGCATGAGTCGACCTCTTGCTTCAGTCTCGGTATACTTCCTACAGCATGCGTCGACCTCCTGCTTCGGTCTTGGTATGCTTCCTGCAGCATGCGCCGACCTCCTACTTCAGTCTTGGTATGCTTCCTGCACCATGTGCCGACCTCATAACTCGGTCTCGGCACGCTTCATGCAGCATGGGCTAACCTCATGACTCGGTCTCGACATGCTTCCTGCATCATGTGCCGACCTCGTGACTTGGTCTCGACACGCTTCCTACAGTATGGGCCGACCTCATGACTCGATCTCAGCATGCTTCCTGCATCATGTTCCGATCTCGTGACTTGGTCTCAACATGCTTCCTACAGTATGGGTCGACCTCATGACTCGATCTCGGTATGCTTCCTGCATCATGTGTCAACCTCATGACTTGGTCTCAACACGCTTCCTACACCATGTGCCGACCTCATAACTCGGTCTCGGCATGCTTCATGCATCATGTGCCGACCTCATAACTCAGTCTTGGCACAGTTCCTACATCCGTGGTCAAACTCCGGCACGTGATTCTTATCTAGAGACACGGTTGCTCCGTCTAAATTGGGGAGCACAGAACCGATGCTTCTATAAAAGTGAGAATGCCTTCTCAAATATATATAAATCCTTTCTAAAACAGAACAAGTATATCAGAATATTTCTCAAACGATTGCTAATATCTCGGGATCAACCACTATAAAAAGGTAATCCATACTCACGGGTACAAGTACGCACACATAAATCTTAACTTCTCCAAGTCATTAACTCTTTCTTCACACTGAACCCTAACTTGAGCGTCAGAGTGGTTTGCCAAGATCCACCCCTATGTCATTCTAACTCTCTTTTTAAGTGCTTTGCAGGTTTCTCCTTCTCCTTCCATAACTTCATCTCAGGAGCGTGCACATCGATGATCGTTGAACTAGTATTGGAACCATCCATGGAGTATTGGCCGGAATAATCATGCTCAATAATTCTTATAGCATTTTAGTTAAGGCATTTTAATCGAGTGCAAAACCTATAAAATAGACAAAGACATATTTATTTAAACAAAACGAATGCTTAGATCACTTTACAAACACTTTTACAACAAAAGAAAAAGTGAAAATCGTAGTAATTAATGAGAAAGAAAGAAAAGCAAGTTATCCAAACTTAGATCACTTTATAATCTAGTTTCCTCATCCTATATCTCCATCACTGTCCTATAGATATCGGCACATGAAGTTTATGTGCAACCACTTGTCCCAAATACAGTTAAAGAACATATCGACTTTTTGCAGCCCTATAAATCGCCATGCACGCTCCTCCCTCAATAAGCAATAAGCATGCTTATATCTCCATCTATGACGACGCACCAGAGCAAGCTAACGCCGAAGCAAGAAGACAGAGTCGAGTTCATGCCCCAAAAGGTAATTAACCGACTTCTTCTTCTTCTTCTTCTTCGTCTTGATTAATTAATTAATGATGATGAGGTACTAACTCCAGCTAGCTAGTTAACAGGAACTTCGCCGGACTTACTCGGACATAATTTTATCGGAGGGTTCGTCGACGGAGAAGAAGAAGACGAGTAAGATGAACAAGGAGATTGAGAGAGTAGAGTGCGAGTGCTGCGGGATATGGGAGGAGTGCACTCCCATGTACATAGAGCAGATCCGGGGGCTGTTCTGCGGCCGGTGGGTGTGCGGGCTGTGCTCCGAGGCGGTGAAGGAGGAGGGAACGAATCAGAGGTCGCAAGCTCAGGAGAGGGCGGAGATGGAGATGGAGGCGGCGCTGCAGTCGCACATGGCGGTGTGCAGGAGCTTCAAGTCCAGCACGATCAACCCGCAGCTGTCGCTGGCGAGTGCAATGCGGGACATTGCCAAGAAGAGCTTCCAGCAGCGGGTCACTGGCACCGCCGGCGGCGACTTCCTTGTGGTGGCCGCCTCGAGGAGGGCGCCGGGAAATGGAAAGTTCCGGCGCGCCTCCTTTCACTGAGCGTTTGACTTTTTTATGTGCAGATGCATCTGACTAGTTCGCAAATATAATAATAATAATAACAATAATAATAATCTAGCATTTATTAATTATCTCTATAATGATGACATTTACACTCCACTTCCGTGTAAATCCCACTTGCTTAATTGTTTTCTATTCAACCCTTGGCGTAGTAATAAGTGAGGACATAATTGATTTAGTTACGATGGGATAGATTTACTGAAGTAGATAAGGATGAAATTTCAATAAAGTCGAGGCAATGCTCTCCTCCGTCGTGACCAACTATAACTTTTCGATTTACCTTTTCACAGATGATCGTGGGATCCATCGTATGAGACCGTTAGAGTGGTGGATTCCACCTTTATTACTGAAGAGAGAAGGGGCGACCGCCCCCATCAATTTAAATTTTTTTTAAATATTATATGCATAATAGATTTTTAAAAATTAATACTAATGTCCCAACAATAAAGATGCAACACCTCTCGCCCATCATTATTCAATGGTAAAAATTTTCATTTTTAAAAGAGACAAATGGAGCAATTTTTAAAAATGGGAATCAACATCAAGAAGGTTTTACACCTCCAGTCGACAAATTCGAAAAACTACTAGAAATGAAAAGTCCAACCTCCGACAACAAAAAGAAAGCTCAAAATGATGCTCAAACCACATACAACCTTCAGTGTGGACTGACAAATGAAGCTAAGAACTTGATCGAGTTGGAGCTTTCAACAATTCTAACGAACTTTAGGATTAATTCATTCAACTCCACAAGGAAACCGGCAATTCTAAGATAACAAAAAGATATTCATTCTTTAATAAATTGTCTAACCATCAAATGCAAAGTGAAGAATCCAAAGTCAGAATCTGACTCAGTAGAACCGAGCAAAGGACATAGTCGAATCGAGTCCGAATCAAGTCAAAGATCCAAATCTGAGTCCCAACGAATCAAGTCACTGATCCGTATCTGGTTCAGACAATCAATAAGAAGAGGTAACCTCTCCTTTAGTTGATAAAATATATAGTGTAATTGCATGCTTAACAAACAAGTTAGCCAAATCCAAAGATCGGGCTAGATCATTCCTTAAGGTAAAAGACCTTAAGGAAGAAATCAACCATAGTTCCTTGACTAACCAAGTTCAAGAAGGAATCTCAAGTACAAAAACTTGAGGAAGAGAATTCCCTTTTGAAAAGTCAAGTCAAGGAACTATGGAATTCATTCAAACAGTTTACCTTGGGCTCCAGTATTTGAATATGATACTTGGGTTTCAACGAGCCATGTACAATAATTCCGGACTTGGATTCAAATCTTATACTCAACAAAGAACCTATATGCCCCTAGTAAATTGAAATGTTAGTAAAAAAGTTTAAGCATGGGTTCCAAAATCACAATTAATCAACAAAATAGGAAATAATAAATTTTGAACGACTAAAGAACAAATTCATTATTTAGATAAGCAAATGTCATGCTTAATTTTTGTGTTTAATTTGATTGTTTATTTTATGATTACAAATGTCATGCTTAATTTAGAATGGTTAAATAGGACAAGTGGTAGTTTGATCTGAACAATATAGTATCAGAACTAGATGAGCTGATAGTACATTAGAGAAGTACATATTTAAGTTAGATAAGAAGTATCCTACCTGGTGCACCGAGTTGTATGGTGCTAACTGAAGTTAACTCATCTAATTTTAAACTATTTAAACCAAAGTTTCTCAATAAGATAGTTGAATGTATAATTTTCTGAATTAGCTTTGTCTAAGAAAGTGATGCTCTGATATCAAAGCGAGTCTCTATATCTCACCACGACTTAGAAGCTAAGTTTTGAAATGTGCATTTAATTAACTAACAGTCAAATTTGAATATAATCCAAGTTCAAATATATTTCTCAAATAAATGACAATCAAGAGTCATCTCACACAATCATAAGGTTTTCATGTATTGAAACCCTAGAAAGGGTGAGATATTAAAAAAGTAAATGGAAAATATTTTTGAAAAGGTTTTTTAAAACTTATAAATTTATTTTTTGAAAATTATTTTCAAAACATTAATGATTGACTGGGTGTACTTATTTATATTTTAAAAATTTATATACCTTTGAAAATGATTGACCAAACACCTAAATTTATAGAATCTTTAGGTCAACCTAAATCCCTAAATGCATAGGTATGTCTTCCATGTGGTTAACAAGGGCCTTCTAAGAGACTGTCAAGTTAAGGGGAGCCCTAAAAAAGTCCATTTTTTTAAAGGCTTCTTTTTTAATTCTTGAAAATCTCTTTAAGGGTTCAAAATATTTTTAGAAAATATTTTCAAAAGTGTGTTTAAAAAATATCCCTTTGAAATTTTCACTTTGAAAATATGTTTAAATATTATTTTTGAAAATTATTTCTTTAAAATTATTCTTTGAAAGTTACTTTCCAAAAAATTCTTTAAAAATCATAATTTATAAAAGTTTGAAAAATATTTTGAAGGAATAAGTTTTTGAAAAAAAATTAGATAATTACTTTGAAAAATTCTTTAAAATATATGTAACATTATTTTTTTAAAGCTATTTCTTTAAAATTATGGTTCCAAAATTATTTTACAAAAACTTTGAGAAATTTTTGAAAAAGCTTTAAAACACCATAAATAAAAAATATTTTGAAAAGGTTTAATTCTCAGAGAATATTGACATGCTACATTTTGAGGTATAATGGTCTTTTAAGAAGGGATGGTTTGACTAAGGATTAGTTGATGAATATTGTTGGTGCAAAAACAAATGAAGTCATTTGGCTTTAAGGAGTCAAAATGTAGATAGTATTCTTTTTTATGTATGCAAAATGGGGAGAATAAGAGTTTAAGTTAGAAATCCTAATTCTTTCAACCCTAATTCTTTCGAGTTTGGCATAAGATCGAAAAGGTCGAGTTAAGTAATTAGCCTAATTTAAATATATTGTCAAACATAAAAAAAAAAGAGATTATTAATGCAATCAACCTATAATATTTTAATATTTATTTGGCAATATGTTCAATAGAGTTTGATCAAAGTTGACCTAGTCAAGAGAGAAGTCTAGTCAGGTCAAAATTAACTAAATAACTAGCAAAAAGAAAAGCTAATCAGGTCAAGGTTAATCGAATGACTAACAAAGGATAAAGTCTAAGCAGGTCAAGGGTGATCAGATGTTTGACCAAAAAAAATTCTAAGGAAGTAAACCTTAGGTAGTAAGAAATTTTGGAGGAGTAAACTCTAAGCAAAAGAAAAAAAATCCTAATAGAGTGAATCTTATGTAATGAGAAGCCTTAAAGGAGTGAACTCCAAGTAAAAGTGAAATCTTAAGGGAATGGAACCTTAGATAATGAGAAGCCTTATAGCAGTGAACTCTATGTAAAGGTAAAAAAGAAAGTGAACCTTAGGTAATAAGAAGTCTTGGAGGAGTGAAATCTAAACAAGTGTGACCAAAATAAGGTTTTGACTGAACCACTATGGAAAGAACAGATCAGATAAGATTGAATTGATTAGCAAAAGAAATACTGAGGATCAATCGATAGAATAAGTAGATTTCACAAGATCGAGTGGATCAGATTGAAGCATTCAATAAAGGTTAAGGTTGAGTCACCTAGATTGTGCAATCGACTGAACGAGATCAGTCGATCGAACCAGTCAACCTAATGAAGCCTATAATAGAAGCCTCAAGATTAGAAGCTTAGAATCAATTCTAAACAACCTGTCCATCTCTCCTGCTGCCCTACTCATGTAAGATTTCCTATTACTACACCGTGAGGGTCACCGACAATCGACACCTACGCCTACATTCTTCGTTGTCGATAAAAAGTATTTTTTTGCATTTTAATTCAAAGAGGTAGTAGTGTGTTATTACACTCTTCATCCTTGT
This sequence comes from Curcuma caesia, assembly GCA_037834155.1. Classification (NCBI taxonomy): domain Eukaryota; kingdom Viridiplantae; phylum Streptophyta; class Magnoliopsida; order Zingiberales; family Zingiberaceae; genus Curcuma; species Curcuma caesia. The sequence goes on along the minus strand of JBBMKF010459278.1, from coordinate 450 downwards.
ACGAGTTTTGCTCCTTCTCTAAAAGTTTTCAGAGAGGAGAACTTTAGTGAATTGCTCAATCAGATACAGTCCAAGGGATCGTGAATCTTGGAGTAGTAGTCATTAGACTGTGAACCAAATAAAATCAAATTGCATTTTATGTGCTTTCATTCCATTGTAACTTTATTTTTGTAAGAAAAGAAATATTATAAAATGAGCGAGATTAACCCACCCCCCTCTTGTCGACATAGTTGAGTTGGTTATGACCCTTGCCCACTTCATCCACTGCATATTGAGTTGGTTATTTGCCCACTTTAGCATAAATTAAGAAACTTTAATAGAACATAAAATCGTATATCTAGAAAAGAAAACATAAACACAAGAAAAATGTTCCAAGGAGGAAAGATTATCCAACAACCTAGAGAGAAGTGATGATGATATTATTTGAAGAACAGATAAATAGTGATTTTG
>JBBMKF010459235.1:0-28535 GCA_037834155.1 Curcuma caesia | reverse complement strand
GCCTTCAGATGCACGCCCCCTCCGCCATTCAGGTCGCGCCGCCTCCGCAACCGGACGCCGCCGCCGTCGGGTGGAACATAGTCATCCCGCTCCTGTCGCCGCTGAATTGCGCAGCTGGTGGAGGAGACCGCGCAGAGGAGGTTGTTGGGTCGGTGGCGAGGGAGGGCAGGGAGATCTCCGAGGGGCGGGCGCCAGCAGCAGTTGAAATGGATGGCGAGGGGGAGCAGCTAGGCGGCGCTGGTGGTCTCCGGAGGCCGTGGAGGCACCCGGCGATGCCACACCAGTACCAGCCTGCTGCGGCGAACTCGGCGCCGGCTTTCGTTTTTCCGCATTATTGCACGTGACGTAAAAGGATTTAAGCAATTTTCAATTTCAGTGATCAATCTTCGTTCCAAAAGATTTGCCTAATTTGTCTATGTTTCACAAAGGTTGGACTGTTGACCTATCGCTCCAGAATTGAATTGGCTGGGACAAATATTGTTATAATAGATAAGGATCAAGAGTGTTGATAAAATTATTTTGTTATAATGGTTAATTATAATTTTTTAATTTATCATCTTATAAATAATCATGAGATCGATCATGTGGAACCGTTGGAGTGGTAGATTCTGTTAGAATCGATGAAATCAAAATATCTCCACAATAATATGATATTGTCAACTTTGGGCTTAAGCCCTCATAGCAACGTTGTTTTTTATGTCTGAATCCTCGATCAGCAAGGACTTTTTGTCTCTCGATTTATTCGACATCCACCAGGACTTTTTCCCTCTCGGTTCATCCAACCTACTAGGACTTCCCACCTAGCCGCAGTTAGGACTTTTTTGCCCTTCGGTCCACTCGACTTACTAGGACTTCCCAGCTAGTCACAACTAGGACTTTAAGACTTCTCACCTGGTGTATGGTCCTCTTGATTTAGACACGGGAGCACCCACTTCCGTTGTTTATGGTTCAAGCCACATGGTTAGATCTGGATCATGGCTCATCCGGTGGTTAGTCCGGTGAAGAGCAGTCTCGCTCTGATACCACTTGTTAGAACCGATGGAATCAAAATATCTCTACAATAGTATGATATTGTCCACTTTGGGCTTAAGCCCTCATGACTTTATTCTTAGACTCTCCCCAAAAGGCTTCATCCAATAGAGATATTTTTCATCCTTTTAACCCCATGATCTTTTCCATATACTTTAGATGTAGAACTATATATGTTTGCACCCTTGGAACCCAATAAATTCCACTTTTACTATAATAAACTATTACCCCCTTTCAATAGTGTAATAGTAGTAGGCACAATGATTTAGTAAATACACTTGGATTCAATTCTCATACTGAGTAATATTACGTCCATAATACTTGAACTATTGAGAAAATTGGATTGTAGTGTCAAGAGCCGTTGTGTTTCTAAATTTATTCGATGAGCAAATCAAAGGAAAGAGCACCCACCTCCAGGACTAAACCTAATTGGACCCAAGGCCTAGATATCTTGTTAAGAGCAGCAAAACTCCGGATTTATTCAGAAGATGAATCAAGAGAAGATCGTCCATCTTCAAGATTAATGAGATCCAAGTCCTAGATACCTAGATTAAAAACAAAAGGAAATATTGGGCTATATTAGGAAAGTATATGAAAATGTGAAGAATGTAAAGATAGAACTGTCAAATGAGTCAACCTATAAAAGGACGGGTTAACGTAACCTATCAAAAATTTATCATATAATGACATGGGATGAATTGACCCACCAACTTGATGGGTTGAGAAATTTCCAATTCAACCTAATTTAAGACAAATTAGACGGGTCAAACCACTTACTTGTAAAAAAAATAAAAAAAGTATAAAAAATATTTAAAATTTTAAGTTTAGATTGTAGTTTAAATAGGTCAAGTTGAAATTTATAAGTTTGGATTGCAGTTTAGATGAGTCAAGCCCACTAGTTCATTGAGTTTTATATTTTAATTTTGAAATTTAAATAAAAAATTAAGTTTTTTTGAACCTGTTAACCAATCTAAGTTCGCCACGGATCGACTCATGTGGATCACGGACATAAACAGATCTACTTTAAAATGAGTTAATAAAATTTCAATCCAATTCGTTTAATTATTTAATGGGGTGGATCAATTAATCCAATCCAATAGACTGAATAATCCAAATTAATGGCTCTACGTAAAGGATAGAAAAGTTGGACCTAAATAAGATTTTTGATCTTAAAATATTTTTTTTATCAAAGGTAAAATAAAAATATCGGGGGAAGGATTTGTTATTAATGAAATCTTGCGGGGTATATTAGAAAAGTGACTATGGTGGACTTAGTGGGTCCAGCGCACGCCTCCAATTCGCGAACCGGTGGTAAACCCTAGTCCCCAACGGCCCGGTTCAAGTCAAATTGGACCGCGGTCTCCAAGCGAGCCGCCGATAAAATGCGAAGCGGTTTAAAAGGCGAAATGACAGATGCGAAGCACGAACCGACTCCGAGTGGCTTTCGCCTCGGCAAAATCCACCCTCGCGAGTCGCGGCGCGGCGGAGATGGGCGGCGGGCGGAAGCGCGGCCGCACGCAGCGGCGGCACTTCAAGCAGGGCCGGGAGAACGTCTGGAAGTACGGCAACAAGGAGGCCCGCCCCGATGACCCCTCGGCCGGCGACCAGCCCAACCCCACGTGGCAGCCTTTCGCTACCCAGAACGCCAACTTCGACGAGTACTACAAGGTCCACTCTCAATACACACTCGTATGCCGAGATCCTTCCGATCTCGTGTGTTTTCATCTTGCTTGATGAAGAAGTTTTACTGCTTGCTGTACCCACGGGCGATTTCTAATGGATCCGTGCACTGTCGGAAAAGAATGTTTTGTATTTTATCTCTGCTTTATTTCACTTCCAATATGGTGTTTGAACCTTTTCCTTGCTCTCTGCTTGCTCCAACTATTTCATAGTATTGGACAAACTCATTCTGTAAATGCATGATTTCTCTCAGGCCCATGTTCATCAAATCTCGTATATATTTGACTTAGTTTCATCATCTTGATGACAAGACAATTGTGTAGCGCTTAACATTCAGAAAGGATTAAAAGGGTTTTGCACGTCGTGATCCTGTGAGAATTTAAGTGGCTATACTTAGTAGCTGGTACATCACTTATATTTGTTGTGTGCCAGTGGTATGCGATAATCCTGTCTCCATGAGTGCTATTATGAACTGAGTGAATATGAAACAATGAGACTTTGTATTTCTTATTGTTGCTTAGCTCTCTGCTTGCTCCAACTATATTACCCGGCCAAAGTATAGAATCTCACAGTAGAGGACAAAGTTCATTCTGTAAATTTGCACAATTTCCCTCACCTCATGTTCATCAAATCTCAACTGTGCATACTTGACTTAGTTTCATCATGTTGATGACAGGACAATTGTATAGTTCTTAACATTCAAAAGATAAAAAAGGCATTGCATGTCACAAGTACCTGGTACATCATTGATATTTGCTGTGTGCTAGTGGTATAAGATAATCCTATCTCCATGGGTGCTATCATGAACTGGGTGAATATGAAACAATGAAACTTTGTATCTTTTTTTTTTTTTAAATTTTTATGTTGGATGTTTATTCTTTAGAACAAAGATGGTAAAGTTTAAGTAGAACTTGGTGTTACCTATATCCCATGCTTCTTAAATTGTCATGGTTTCCACCTTTGATAGGAGCAACATATTGTGCCTGAGGATGAGTGGGAAGAATTCATTTCTATGCTCAGAAAGCCACTTCCAGCTGCATTTAGAATAAATTCAAGGTGATTACTTGTTGTTACTATTTTCCATATGTTTAGATGTGGCATTTCCAAGAAACTTGTATTATCAGAATTGGTATCCTAAACTCGGTAAACCAATGAATCCTCAACCCTTTCTACCAGTTGCTTGTTCTTCAATATGTTTTTTTTTAATTTTTCATTTATATCAGACTACAATTACTTCCTCAAATAAAAAAAAAAACTCCTTGCATTTTGAAGTTGTTTTAATATGACTGTCAATCAAGATCATTATTATCTATTACTTTCATATCTCATGTTATATTTGTTCTTATCACGTTTGGCTTGTCGGTTTTGTATCTATGTACCAACCAAGCAAGGCCATAGTTATTTAAGGCGTGAGACACCCAAAAGCACATAGGTGCTATGAGACCTTAGGCACATGGCGCAAGGTGAGGCACATGCCTTACCAAAGTAAGGTGCTCTGAGTATAAATTTTTACAATTCAAACATATATAGAGAAATTCTGCTAAAATATTTCACTAACAAAATTATAGTCCATAAAATATTAAATAATAATGTAAATATAAAATTCACTAGCAAATTAATACATTATGCACATAATTCAAATTAAAAAAACTTCAAATATCTAAATCATCAAAATCTTCATCATCTTCCTCAATCATATCATCATCATGATCACTAGATATTTCAAATTTGTATAACGAATCTTCATTAGTTTCTTTAAGACCGATTTCTTCCTCCTCTCACATGATGCACGCTTAAGTCGCACAGGTGAAAGGGGCTCGCCTAGCTGTGCCTTATGCCTAAGCGCAGCCAGGCAAGCGCCTTTAATAACTACGAGCAAGACTTCCTTTGCCTTCTTATTTTTCATGGAAGGACAGTACACTTCATCAACTTTCAACTTTTATTTTAATCACATGTCATCTTAGTTTTTATTTTTCTGTGATGTTAGATATGGCTGATTTCAAATTAACTATTACCATCTTAATCTTTCCAACTTGTCATCTCTACTTTGGAAATGTTGATTTTTTGCGTCTCACTAGCCATATTCTCACTAGTCATATAGAAAAAGTGAAGAATGGCACCTCGATCGTAGATTTATTTTATTTGGATGTCTTCCATTTTTTATTTCTCAATAACCATGGTTGTCAATATAGGCATTGTTGAATCAGTATTAGTTTCCAAAAACTTTGGTATCTGCCATATTAGATCCACCATTTCCCCTGAAATCCCAATCAATGAGATTATCCTAAGGGTTTGAAATCAGGAAAAAATGAAAACAACAAAATAAGCTGTCTAAACATTACAGTCATTATTATGTCATAGTGTAGGTATATAGTTAATGAATAATAATAGTACTTAATAAATCTGATAGTTTTTGGCACGTAGTTATTGCATAATAATATGTAACTATGATATATCATAACACTAATTAAGTATTTATGCTATCTAATTTGTATAGCCATAAATATTATCTAATAGAAAATTATTAATAATATTTATTAATATTATATTGTTAATATTTGCTACATGATTATTAATATTATATTTTTATCATAATGATAATTAATTATTTTACTATCTAATGAGTATACCCTTAACAAATATCTAATAGAAAATTATTTAATAATATTTATATTATAGAAGTGATATTATATTGTTAACAATTACTAATAAACAATATCTAATGACTAATTATAATTAATAATATTTTATTATTAAAATAAGATTAGACAATTAACATATAGTAATAACTAGAGTAGACTGTTGTCAATATTATTTATAATAGATAATACTAAATCTGATAAAAGTATTTCTTTATAATGTCTTTCCAATTGTGTTCGTCTTCGTTGCTACTCAATCTTTACAGCACGTGAACTCTATCAAAATCGAAGTTGATCATCTCCATCTCCTTTGGTTGCTGCTGTTGAGGCTCCAAGTCTAACTTCAAGCTCTTTTGTGTTGCCAACATCACATGCTAAGGCTCAAGTATAGTTTTTGAGACCAATCAATGGATTCATCTGAATTTCTTGTATTGGTAGTCAATTATGGATCAATGTTTTCATGCGGCTACTATTGTTTGACAAACTTCTGAATAACATGTGGGCGTCTAATTTTTCAGCAAAAATCATATTGGATTTGGCAGATTCTGATCAGTTGATCCATATCGAAATCAGATGATTTTGCCAACCATGCTAATAGTTATTTCTATGAAATGAAAATCATAACTTGAAACCAATATACATCTATTTCTTATCTGAGTTCAGGACTTCATGTATATGGGGTGCTAGGTTGATTTGTGAATCACTTTTCAACCAGATTTTTTTGGCTTAGCTAGTCTCGAAGGTTTTAGAAGGTATTTCCATGCAACATATGCAATTTATTAGGGCATGTTTGGATTAAAAATTATTTAAACTATTATCTTGATAAAAAAGCCATCAACTTTTTGGTTCCTTTCATGGTTTGAAATCTAGCACCGCGTTGAGCGAAACAGTCAAAATGTGTCATTCTAATAAATTATTGAAACTTGATGGCACTCGTCATAGAAAATGTCTTCTTTCTTTACTTCATCTCCTCCAATCTCAAATCCATCACCAATACCATGCATCAAAACATCAGTACGTTACCGAAACAATATTATTCCAGTTAAACACCAAGATTCTGACATGACTCAAGATTTTGAACATTGGTTCCATCAACAGTGGCAGTTTAGTCGACAACAGCGGTGAGCCGACTCCTTGAATTCCAGCAGTACTTCACTGAGTCACTGTGCTAATTCCTTACAGAAGCTTAGGGTGAACAAATCCCCGCTAGTCAGTGACACCTTTGAATGTATTCATGGACAATATCACCAACGTCTTCTTTTAGATCAACAGTTTCCTCCTCGCTTCTGGATTCCGAAAATCTGGTCTATAGCAGAGCCCAGCCTAAAATCTGTCAGCCCTTTTCAGCTTATTTTTGTGGACAATTCATCTTATTTTTTAGGATGTTGGATTCTCAAAGAGGTCAATAGCGACGTCGAGCGGCTGCTTTGGTGGATGAGGTTGACCTAAATACTCTGTGTACTTTTTGGGCATGTTAAGGCTGCTCTGTCATATCTTCCTCTCCCGTCGTCCATCTCGCATTGCACATTTAGTTTTAGTCCCACTATTGCTGTTCTAGCAGAGAACTACTCAAGGTTCCTTCAGTTTCAGATTCAGACTTCTTCATTCATTTATTCACACATCTTTATCATTCTTAAGTATTTTGTCCACATGGCTAATTTTATGTTGCACGCCAGTGTCTGAGGATGCTCATTCAATTCATATTTCACATACTTTCTTTGTTTCTGATTTGAATTATAGAAAATTCTGTTTATGATCACTTAATTTCAAAGAAATGCTGTAGTTTTTAAAATAAATTTGCATGCCCTCATAGTTTATCTGCAACTGTGCCTTTTTTGTTCTTGGTCTTTCTTGTTCCTTTTTAAGCTTCATTGCTTTAAGGTTATGACCTTCTGAGACGATGCAAACTAGAAATTTGATGCTACTTTGATGCAGTGGCCAGTTTTGTAAGGACATTCTGTTGCAACTGGAAAATGACTTCATAAAATCTCTGAAACATGAGGTACCCACCATGTTTTCTAAAAGTTCAATGCTTGAGTTGTATATCATTTTCACTTTTGTTATTTCATTTTGACTAATAATGAACTTTTTTTGATAGGTCAATGATGAATGTGAAGTTGAAGCTATTAGATCTTTGCCTTGGTATCCAGACAACCTTGCTTGGCATCTGAATTTTTCAAGAATGCAACTTAGGAAAAGCCAAACTCTTGAGAGGTACTAACCTAAAGTTATTTTGTGAATTGATACTCATTACACTGACAAAAGTTTTTTACTCTTTTTGGAAAAAAAGAATAAAAAATATTATAAATTTATTTGCACATTTTATCTTTATCTTAATGATAGATAGTTTTATGTATAATTTTGTTTATTGCTTGGACATGCACACTAAGTTTCAAATTTTTTTCCTCAACGAGAACTGTTGGATATAATGCACAAAATAGATTAGAGAAGAGTTTCTTTTGGTAAATACAACCACACATGCTAATGACATGCTGTTATAGGCCAGCAGACAAAAGCCAATTTTATGAGTATGTGCCCTGAAGCTCTGATAATTATTCTTGTTCACTTATATGTGATGGTGAATTGTTTTTAAATATTTAACTTACAAACCCATAGTTATTTTTCTATGGTGTGGCCTTGAAAGTGAGTTACTGGACTCTTCAGTTGGATTACTAAACTTTCTTTGGTCACGAATCTAGCCATACGAATGGTTATCCTAACCTTAAAGCATTAATACAAATTCCGGATGACCTAAGGTTACTGTATGGGTCTGATTATAACAGTGTCTTGACTCTTGATTGCCAAACAATTTCTATATGCTTAGAGAGGCAATGATGAAACAAACCTTCAAGTTATAAAGAAGATTGAGACAAAATTGATAAAATAATTGAGATGATTGATTAACTAAAGGGATAAGTATCTCTCTTAGAGAAAAAGAACCCACACATATATTAATCAAAGGAGAATTTTATTAATTGAAAACCGAAAAAAGACATGACACTTTCATAAACTTAAATAATAAACTAGAAAAGAAATCGAAACATAATAATCCCCTCAAAATCTTACTGAATCAAAAGACACCTATTAAACTATTACCAAATTCAAAGACTAGGCTACTAAATCAAAAGATACCAATAATAATATAAAACAATTACTAAAATTAATTAAAAATGTTAAAATTCTATTCTCTTTCTGTTGTTAGTTTGCATCACTCTTTGCTAGGAAAACTCAACTCCAGGAAAGTTGTCATCATCAGGTTGTCATTTCTAAGCTTAACAAACAATTGTTTCATCAACTCTGCTTAGCAATGCATCTTTGTTTTGTTTTTTATATTTCTTCTTTGGATACTCCGACCAATGAGTAAGAAATTCATGCACCTTATTTATCTCATTTTGCGCTTTGATTTTGTGTCCTTCCTTTTTGGTTGGTCTTTACAACTAATGAAAAAACATGTGCCGTAGGGCTACCCCTGCATAATAATGTCATGAAAGTCGTCTGCAGAAGATACACATAACATTAATTGGGAAATAGAATAATCCTAGTAACTTTTACCAAATCAATGAATACACATAAAAACTAATACCAAATTAAAACATCCTACCACCAAATAAAAAAAACCCAATCCTTAAATAGTAATAATGTTAATTAAAATTCAAAAAGAATTCTAGTCAATGTCTATTCCTTGTTTGCATCACTTATTAGTCGGTAACAATAGAAGGCCCAAGAAGTAACACAGTTAGCACTGAAGGTCATATAGGTATCATTAAACCAGAAATGGTAAATGCAAATTTCTTATATATTATACTTTTTTCCCTTGATAAAGTTGTAGGCCCTCTATTAGAAAAGAAATCTGGTATTGACTGATTCCCTTTCTCAATGAAGATTGAAGGAAAACATTATACCAATGCTACCTTTTAGCTAGTGGATTTTTTTATTAGCAATTACTGGGTGACATTTGTAAGGTTGTTTATACATAATTCCTGGCAGACCTTGAATGATTGTTAGATGCTCCTTGCATGACACTGCTCTGATATTTTTAATTCAACAATATCACTTAGTATATTTTTCTTATAAATATTTATTGCATAATAGGTAAGAGAAGATATATAAGTAAACATGATAATCAATGTACCTTTACAATGTCTTTATGCTTGATTATTATATACCCTCTTCATTTCTTCCAGATTCCATGAGTTTTTAAAGCAGGAGAATGAAGTTGGAAATATAACAAGGCAGGAAGCTGTTAGCATGGTGGTTAATTGTTTTTCTTAGTTTACTTATAGTAAATTTTCTATGTTTTACTCTCTACAATTTAAAGTACAATATCTATACAGGTGCCTCCATTATTCTTAGATGTTCATCCAGATCACTATGTACTTGACAGTATGTTACTTTCTCTTTTATTTATATACTTGTGAACATATGAAATTTATTTTGTAAATTCAGCAGCATTCTCAGATGAACAGTTCTAGGAAGTATACTTTCCAGGATTTTATAATATTACCTTTATTGTATTTTACTTTGTTTAAGGTTCACTGAGAACTCCAAATAGTTGATTTGTCTCAGCACAAAGTGTTTAACTGCATTGCTCCATTTTATTTCATTTCATACCAATTTTGAAGCACAATGCTCTCAATTGTTTTCAGTTTACAGCATGATTGATGATTAATTTTATTTTCTCTCAAACTAAGCCCACGTATATGACTCCAAATTGTTGGGACAATTATATGGTGAAACTATGTCCACATTTACGTCATACTATGAAGTCATTTCTTTTTTTCTACAGTTGGTATCTAAAGAGGTAGTCATGGTGTTGTAAGGTTTTCTTATTTTCTGTGAACATCAAATATGTTTATTTGGTTAATGATAGAACTATAATGCTTCCTCCCTTTAAGGCTTACTTAGAACTTCAAATACTTGATTTGCTTCAGCATAGTGTTTAATTCCATTAGTGCGTTTTATCATCTTTTGTACCATGCGAGGCTCAATGTTCTCGTTGTTTTCAATTCATAGCATTACTGATGATTCATTTTATTCTCATAGTAAGTCTCTAGACATCTTACTATGAAGGAGTCAATTTTTTTTCCTTCAGCAGGTCTAAGGTTTTCTCAGTTTATGTGAAATCCAAAATTGAACATTAGGATGATGGTAACACCACAGTGCTTTCCTCTTTTCCAAATATTTGGTTTTCCTTAGCCCAAAGTGCCTATAGCTCTTATCAAAGTTTAAAATTTCGAGTTGTATCAAAATTTCAGATTATGACCGAAACAATATAGTTTTGATACCGTATCGTGCTGTGCCGATACAGTTTTGGTACTTTTTAAAAATATAAATTATAGTACTAAAAATATTTTTATTAATATTTATTTGTTATTGATACTTTTCCTAATAATTCATCTTCATTTAGGTTTTCCCCCTAATTTCTATAACAATCCTTAGTCTATGTTGTTTATTTTGTAAACGGAAGAAGGAAAAGAAATAAATGAAAGAGGGAAAGAAATTACTGGAGGGAAAGGAATTAATTGTAAAAAAATAAAAAAATATGAAAGAGGAACCCTAAACCTAAAAAAGATGAAAATAGTCCTAAACTCTAAACCTAAAAAGATGAAAATAAAGGGGAAAGAAGAAAAGAAAAATAACATAACATCAAATAAACCAAAATAACCAGCGTCTAGGCGAGGCCGCTGCAACCTCGTAGCAGTCTCGTGCTCCATCCAGTGTTGGTTGGCGGGTGAAACAGTAAATTCCGCGCCAACCAGCATGGCTCGGTATCACAAACCTAGGTTGTTAGTCTATTCTATTATCTTTAATACCAATGTGAAGCTCACATTCTGGTCGTTTCCAGTTATAGCATCAGTGATGATCATTTAATTTTATCTCAAACTAAGTCCACATTTTCATCATACTATGTTGACTATTTTCCTTCAGTTTGTTGTTAGTATCTGAAGCGATAGTCATCTTGGAGACATTAGGGTTCATCATTTTTTGAGACAATCAAATAAGGTCATTTGGCTGATGGTGGCACCATAGTTTATGTTGAAAATACATGGCAGTTCTCATTTGGCTTTATGTTGCTTTCTTGGTAACCTTTTTTTTTTTTTTTGCAGTGTGTGCAGCACCAGGATCTAAAACTTTCCAGTTGCTTGAAATGATACACCACTCAATTGAACCTGGACTACTACCAAATGGGCTGGTTGTTTCCAATCTGTTTGCCCTTTCTTAATATTTTTATATTATTTGTCATTCTTTTCTATAGTTCTCAGGAAGCATGCAGTAACATCTAAGGATACAGTCTTCTCTAATGATTCTTCTTGCATGATGATATAGGTAATAGCAAATGATGTTGATGTTCAAAGATGCAATCTTCTTATCCATCAGACAAAACGGATGAGTACTGCCAACTTAGTAGTAACTAACCATGAAGCACAATACTTCCCTACTTTTCCTTGTGTGAAGGATCACAAGGAAACTTTAAAAGGTGAAAAAGAACTTGTGAAAAGTAGTTTGCAGTTTGATCGGATTTTGTGTGATGTTCCTTGTAGTGGTGATGGCACTCTCAGGAAAGCTCCTGACATCTGGAGGAAATGGTCAGATATTATTTTGTTCTTCAGTGTGTTCAATTTTCTCCAGTTGACCTATCAGACATGATTACATAGACATGATAACATACAGGAATGCAGGCATGGGTAATGGCCTTCATCGTCTTCAAGTTGAGATTGCGATGCGTGGTAATAATATTATGACCTTGTTTCATACTGGATTCTCAAATACGTTATCTTTGTTGTACTACTAAGTAATGCACTGTTATTGGATAACTTGTCATAGATTTCAATTCTTAGCTTTCATATCGATATAATACTTGTTTAATTCTTAGCATGCTGTTGGTATGTTGCCTAGAACTTCCTGATTCTGTTTTGATGTCAATTTACATGCGAATTTCAGTATATACATTTTGCACAAACTGGTATTTAACCTTCTATCAGGATAGATGATTATTTGACTGAAGAAGAAAATATTTAGATTAATTTTATTATCAGTTGTCTGCCAATTGTTTGTATAACTTTCTGGTTTTCTGTTAGGAGATTCATGGTGTCCAAGTGGTTAAGCATAGTTGCATGTTTTTGTACTGCTGCTGTAAAGCAAAGCCTTATTAGTAGCAATTACATACTGTTGATGCTAAGTTGGTGCAAAATTGAATGTTTTTATGCAACGCAACTAAGGATGGGTTTAAGTGTGCATTTCCAATGCAAATTAGATGCTTGGTATGTGCATTCCCAAAAAGTATCTTCCCAATGCAATGCCTTGCCAAAGCTATTTTAACAGGGTGAATAGTCCATTAGAAAAGATAGTTTCACAAAGCAGCTTCTAGCTCTTATTTAATAATGATATAGGAGGATTAGATAAAATCTAATATAAAATATTAACTATTGAGTTGTTATCAATAAAATGAAAATAAATAAACTAGAAACATTTATATGTTAATAAATAATGGACATAATACTCTAGTTTCTTTAGTATTTAATTGTTATTATTAAAAAATAGAAAAAATAAAGTAATTCTCTATTTGTATGTATATATTCATTGATGGTAAAGTTAATATTTTGATTTCTAAAAATTGTTCGACTTTATAGATTTCATTTTTTATTTAGTCATTGTAAAAATTCTTGTAAGTGGGCCCGAATCTAATAATAAATGTTTTTTTAAATGAAAAGCAATTAAATTTGACATTTTAAGTAATATTTTAAATTTCTTTCAAGAATTTTAAAATAAATTTAGTAAGATTTTGAAATGTTTTAGAATTATTTAGGAAATGAAAGAGTATTTTTGTATAAAAAATTACAAAATACTTTGTAGGTTTTTTTGGTTCACATGCCATGTGTGACTCTGACCTTATGCTATTCCTAACAAGGCCCAATGTCAATGTAGAGCATGACTGTGGGACAAGAAGCTCACATTTAACATGCGCCCATGAGCTTGTCACGGCATGACCATTTAGAGGTAGTTGTGCTAGCAAGAAGGATACTATGCTATGCACTCCAGGGTCGGATCTCCTCTGTGTTCTCCCTTCTCTCTCTAATTTTAGAATAGAGACTGGTGCTTGTGTATGCTCCTACATGTGGACCACTACTAGAGGTAGGCTGAGCTACCATATCCGACACGTCACACTTGCTAACAAGGCCAAAGTATAAACAATGCAATATAATTAATATAATCGCTAAATAGTATAGTGATCAAATAGCCTATAGTCCAAAGGCCTTATTTGTGATAGAATGATCACTCACTAAGGGTTTCATATGCAATAGAGTCATCATCCACAAGTAAATCATTCAATGTTACAGTGTTAGGTCATATCCTTTGGTTATCATGTTCTTGCAATAAATGAGGTATAACTATATGCATATAGATGTATACCATTATGAACAACAATAAAAGAATACATTATGCTACACATGCTATACATTGAAACAATTAAGCCTACATTACGGCATCCAAGTGGAACAAAACATCAACATATAGCACAAATCATGTAAAACTTCATATATGTACTGCATGATAACCCATATAAATAACTACACATAATAATCTAGCATAATAAACACATAACATGTTACTGCTATATGAGTGCATGAACATATATCATAAGATTCCACAGATATGCAAATGGTTGAAAATTCTAATATTATAAACAAGAAGGTAGGAGTACAAAGACAACATAATAAGTTGTACAAATAGAACGATGTAAATCTGGGCTCGACGTTAGATCCAGTTTGATGAGATCAATCCCGATAACTTTCTTGTACAACTATTAGTGATCACTCTCTGTTGTTGTCACATAAGTCTGCATCCATAGGTCACCTCAAACCTCATAATTACCACATAATTTATACTCAATTGAGACAATTTCAACATCAATCCTTGATATGAATTTTGAATTCAAAGGATCTATCCTCAATCAATATAATACCATCCAATCAGTCAACTAACTATCGTAGTTAACTCCAATCTATGGTTCTCTGAATGTCCTCACAATTCAACTTTGTTATTATCCATTGTGTAAATGGTCAATACAATTATCCTCAAAGATTATTTTCAACACACTATTATGATTCTATAATCTTGGATAACATCCCATAATCAACAATTCGTCTCTATCTGACAAATCATCCCAATATTGTTTGACTTCCACCACAGCCTCTTCCTAATAAAATAGTTAACTAATATAATCTCATAATATCATCAAACTTAATTTAATGTCGCCACAACCAATTGTCCCTCTCAACTTCATCAACCTAGCCTTCACCAAGGAACAACAAACTTAATCCAATCAACACACAATAGCATTAATCAAATTCTAATCCTATCCTTAGGTCAGATCAATTGTCTAATGTGACTGCTAAAATTCCGTTACAGCTACTACAAGGATAGAATATCATGATTTATGATACCCAATCATCATCAAGCTACCCGCTACAAAGAAACGTGGGAAAAAATCTACCTCAGTGGTATTTCACTGTGCTATAGATCATTCCTCAACATTCTAACGATCATTCTGAGGTCTCATTTATCCATACAACAACAATCAATTAGTAGGACCACTAAAGAACCAACGCAGAAGAACTTAAACCTTAAAGAATGCTACTGTCATCCATAAAGGGGTTATTGTAAATGAAGGGGCCAAACACAACATCTGATATTATTGCAATGTGACAAGGGAGGTGTGGCAACGAGTGAAAGAATTTCTTGAGTAAGCTATACTCTCAATGGCAATCATGTGTATATGTTTTTGTATTCTTTAATTTCCTTGTTACATATCTCAAATATTGCTTTCAATTGACAATACCTTAAGCTAAACCACTTTGTTTCCATTGAGAATGTACTTTGTACGCTCAACAGCAACTTCTAATAAACAGATTTGTTATCTGCTAACTATGATGTTTGTATTAAAGGGTTTCTTTTATGGATGTTATTTTACAGATTTCCATTGACTAGTCATCTTAATCTTTCGAGTTATATTTCTATTATTTTACAATTGCAGGTGTAGCATTGCTTAAAGTGGGTGGAAGGATGGTTTATTCTACCTGCTCAATGAATCCAGTTGAAAATGAGGCTGTTGTAGCAGAGGTTATCTGCTATAAGATTTAAGTTATATGCTTGCCTTTTATTTTTTTCTAACCCTTCCACACTTGTACATGTAGCCTTTGATGTGTATGCTTGTTGATGTATATTTATCTACAATAGTGAGATGATTACTTCTTCAATCTAGTAGTTACTATGGAAGTCACTCATTGCCAAACATTAAAAATTCAGTATCAATGTTTAGAATTACATCCAATCTAGGGTATTTATAATTCAGTCTCACTCTTTCATACTTCATATGTTTGCTTTCGGTAAACCTTTCAGGATGAGTTATTGATGTTGATTTTGCTTTACTTTCGTTGAGTAAAATTGCTCACTGTGGAATTGTGCTTCTCATATTCTTGTAGGTTCTTCGAAGAAGTGGTGATTCAATTAAGCTTCTTGATGTCTCTGGTGAACTATCTGAGTTGGTCCGCCGTCCTGGCTTTAAAACATGGAAGGTTAGCCTTGAACTTTCTTATCCAACATAGGTTTTGACAGTTTTTAAATTTACTGTTCTCAGCAATAAGGGAATTTTATACAAAGGATAATTTAAAAGATCTGGAAGTTTAACTTGCTGAGTTTCTAGTAAAACCTTAGAGGCACTGAAGAGTGAAGGCGCTAAAATTGTTGAAAGTTTGGAGTAAACAATTTATGTTAGTATCACATGGTAGCAATTAAGATGTTTCTTGGATAGTTCAATTTAATTCGAGTTGGTTGAACAATGGTGAAGTTTGACCAGAACACACCAAAAGTAAGAAACTAAATTATAGAGATTATTTATTTATTTATTAGAGAGTTTGCCAAATTGAGTAGGGAGATTTCATGTTAGCATTAAATTCAGAACCACCACATTTGAATGTACAAACTGGATTTCCTGCTTATTAAGAAGTTATTTAAAATCTTTTTTCCCTAGCAAATTATGTGGTCTAGTTTTTCTATCTGTATCGAACGACCATTTCTTCTAATCCAGTCATTGAATTTTGTTTTGTTTTGTTTTTCTTTCAACTTTCTTTTATTTTATTCATAATTCATGATCTAAACATCTCTTTCACTCTTCATTGAACTACAATGTTTCTTTTCGCTAAGCCAAGGTGATCCATCAATGCCTTGTTGTTTTCTATTTGGCACTGGTTTTCTAACCTTTTTCCATGACCATCTATATTTACAGTTAAAAGATAGAGGCCTTTGGTTGGCTTCTCATAAAGATGTACCCCAGTACAGGAGGGGTGTGATTGTACCAAGTATGTTTCCTTCTGGAAAAAGTCACGATGAGATCCTTAAATATGATGGTCAAGAGAATGCTGAGATTCTTGGAAGTAACTCATTTGCAGAAAATGTTAACAAGGGAGTAAATCATTCAGAAAATGTATGTGTACAGCACCAAACATTGTGTGAGAACTTGTTAGACAATGCACCGCTGACTGGATCTTGCACTATTGAAAATAAACTAGAGGAAGTTTCCGGTGAAAGTGTATCCATAGAAAAACATCATAGCTATTTTAGAGAAGTTTCTGAATTTCCCCTTGAAAACTGTATGAGAATACTTCCTCATGACCAAAATACTGGAGCTTTTTTCATTGCTGTTTTTGAGAAGCTTTCTCCATTAATGGGTAACTACGGATCTGTCTTTTGTTATTGCTTAGACTGATCAAGAATGCCTACTAAAGTGATGTTTCTTATTTCAGTGGCTCCAACGAAGCCTGCAAGACAATCAGCTGTAACTGGAGATGCCTCACAAGATGATGGTGAAAATCTTGTGGATGAATGTAATGACAAAATAGACTTATCTAGTAGTTCTCAAGATGGGCTAATTATTAGTGCTTCTTTAGCAACTATTGATGTGGATACAAAAGTTGAGAAATCATCAGCAGTGTTGGACAATGATGCAGTGTCAATTCATACCAGGGGTACCAACTTGAATGAAGCAAGAGTAACTAATGACAGGGGTACCAACTTGAATGAGGCAAGAGTAACTAATGAAGAGGAGAGTCTTCCACCTGAAACCATGGCAGTAAAGGGCAAGTTGCAAACTGAAGGCAAATGGAGAGGAGTTGATCCTGTTGTATTCTTCAAAAATCATGCAATTATAAGTAGTATACGATCATACTATGGTATCTCAGATTCATTTCCACTAGATGGTCACCTTGTGACTCGGAATACTGATCCTAATCATATCAAGAGAATTTACTATATATCAAAGTCAGTTAATAATATTCTACAGCTAAATATCCAATCTGGAGAAAGGCTCAAGATAACTTCTCTCGGTCTTAAGATTTTTGTAAGTGCTCATCTTTTCATATGCTTTTATACAGTAAGATTCGTATCATGTTATAGTTTACACTGAAACTATGGTTTAAATTGTTTCTTTGTTTTTTTTCCTATTCTGTTTAGATTTAAGATGGTGCATGTTAGAATATTGCAAATGATTTATTGACATGCTTGCATTATGCATTTTACTTGTGGATCTATGAACTTATACTCATGAATTCCAAACTCATACCAAATGCCGTTTGAATGTTGCTTCTTGCTTAGGGCCTGATGGATTCTCAAAAGTTCATCGATTTTTCCTTTCTGTGGAATGAAGAATGTGAAAAGCGAAAATAACTTTCACTTTTCAAGAATTTGAAAATCTGAAAACTTGTTTTTGGTTTAGTAAAACTAAATTATCCATTGACATAGGAATAAAGAGAATTATTTGGTTGATTATTAATGATATTATATTTAACATATTAATGTATAACAAAATATATTATATTATGTGATATGGGAATATTATTATATTGTATAATAATAGTAACAGTAGCTATTTGCATAAGTTTGTAGTATTCTTAATTTGACTTCTTAAAAAATATATATGGGATTTTAGGAATTTAGGAAACTACTTATAACTGTGTCCTGTTTTCTAAGGTTCACTGTTTTATCTTCTCATAGTTTAGAATTTCATTTGAAATAACTTACCAAATAGGTTTTCAGAAACTTCTATTTTTTATTTTCAACAAAATGAAATATTAAAACTGGGTTAAAAGAGTCCAACCATATAGGGCCTTAGGCTTTATAATACACGTGGATGTCATTCAGGAGTAGTTTGCCATTTTTGTTGCAATTCTATCTTTTTTGGGTTTGAGATAATTACTCGGGGTCAAGACTACATTCTCCTAGCAATTCTTGTCCTCACTTTGTGTGATCATTTGCATGTTCAGAAGCCTTGTGTTATCTCTATGAAAATCCTGATTCTAAGAGGGGCAACTGCTGTAACTCTTCATATCTTTGCAAGCATTAAAGAAAATAGAAATTCATTAGTAAGGGACTTTATAATTTCTTATGTTTATTATTTGTGGAATAGATGATTGGTACCTTAACTATAGGTTGGATTGTCAGTTAAATAGGCAAGATGCATACTTTGCTACTGAAAAAACACAGGCTGTATTTTATTTTCTTCTATTTTTGTAGATTTCAAAATTAATCTTAAGTATTTCTTGCTCGGATTCTCACATTGTGCCATAGTTCAAATTATAATTGGGCAGCAAAAGGAAATATTTTTTGACTCGCTTTCTTAATCATATTTACCAGATTATGATACAAATTCTAGGTTGTTGATCTTTTGCTCCTATGGTTAATATCCTATATTCATAAAGTGAGGAAGAAACCTAAATAATAGTAAATATAGCACAAAAAGGATATTATGTATGTAATATGTCCTAAACCAGAAAAAAATATTTCTCATATGAAAGTATAAGATTAATCAGACATATACCGAACTTCAAATTATAATTAACATAAATACTAAATTATACATTCACAAGCAAATATAAATATCAAACAGTTTACCATGTTCAAGAATTTTATAATTATGTTTATTACTCCTTGTCCTATAACATACCAATTTCACCTTGGATTTCTATTTCTTTTTCATCCTTCATGCATTTATATGGTCCTAATGAAATTT
Source organism: Curcuma caesia (assembly GCA_037834155.1). Taxonomy (NCBI): domain Eukaryota; kingdom Viridiplantae; phylum Streptophyta; class Magnoliopsida; order Zingiberales; family Zingiberaceae; genus Curcuma; species Curcuma caesia. Next base: position 9,122 of record JBBMKF010459235.1, on the reverse strand, counting down.
CCTGGATGACTCAAATTACTCCAATTGGTAATACTTATCATTTTATGTTATTTATTTTTGGTTACTAACATAATTTTGGTTACTAAATGGCAAAGCCTGAAAAAGAGCCCAAGAGTAAAGATAAAATAGTTGTTTCATGTAAATTATGGACATCGGTATCGTATTCTATATCTATTTTTTGGAGTGGACTTGCTATATCTATTTGGCTAATCAGAAATGCTAGTGTCATTTTGTTGTTTGTGTAGTAGTCACACCTAATTTATCAGTTTCCGACTTGTCCTGAATACAGGAACGACAAAAGTCGAGTGACAAATCGTATCCTTGTTCTTTCCGGTTATCGTCAGAAGGACTACCTCTGCTTCTTCCATATATCAAAAGACAGATCTTATATGCGCCTTTAGCTGACTTCCAGCTTCTTCTAAAGCATAGGACAGTAAAATTTACAGATTTCGTGGATGCTAGTTTTTCTGAGAAAGCTTCAAGTTTGATGATGCCAGGTTGCTGTGTCTTGTGTCTCAACGAAGGTAAACCAATCATCTACTTGCAGTTCTGCATTTTTTTTGACCTGATCGGCTATGCATCATACGATTTTATCCGATCATCGCAACCAGGTGACAAAGCTAGAGGCGACGAAGTCGTGGTAGATTCTGCAACGATTGCTATAATTTGCTGGAAAGGCAAGACAAATCTTAGCATCTTGCTATCTCCTTCAGATGGTCAGGAGCTGCTCGAAAGGGTTGCCCTGCGTTTCGGCATTCAGAGCGGCATTTCTTCTCGGGCAAAGGAGGATGGTAAAGATGAAATTGACGAGTTAGAGAACTCGAGCACAGGTAGTATGAACGGTTCTGAGGCGGCTGGCGAGGAAGTAGCTTTGATGGAGATGTAGGGGCTTACAAAAACATATGTGCCGATATCAGCGGATGTTCTTTGACAGAATTCTGAAGGTAAGATGTTCTTAGCCTCTGCTGATATCTTCATTGTTTGTTGGATGAGGAACTGTGTTCTAGCAACTTCATTATGATTATCAATTTATTCTTGTCCATTTGCAAACATAAACACTTTTCGCCCCCTTTCAAAACCTTACTATTGCAATGATGGCTTTTGCCAAAGGGACAGCCATCCGCGAAAGAACATATAATGTTTTTGTTGCATTTTGATGACTTACTAGAGCTGTTAAACAAACTAATCTATGACAAGGTGGGTTAATCTATCAAAAATTTGTTATATGACAAGATGAGATGGACCAACTTACTAATTTAATGAGTTAAAAAATTTTCAACTCTTTTGCAAAAGGTGAAATCCGTCATCCTAACGGTCCTACACGATTGGTTCTACGACCATTTATGAGGAAGTAAATCGAGAAACTGCAGTTGATTACGACATAGGAGGATATTGTCTGACTTCGTCAGGATTCGAATCCTTACTCTCTTTTGCAACTCTGCTGCGTTGTAACTAACTCAGTTATGTTCCGAGGGCAAAAAAATTTTCAACTCAATTCAAAATAGGTTATGGATTAAATGAATCAATCCACTCAAAAAATTAAAAAATATTAAAAAATTTAAATTTAAATTATAGTTTAAATTAATTAAATTAAAATTTTTAAATTTGAATTGAAATTTAAATGGATCAAGCTCACTAGTTTATTAAATTTTTTACTTTAATTTTAAATTTTTAAAAAATATTTTTTTAACTCGTAGGTTAATCCAAGTTCACCATTGGCTGATCCACATGGATTGTGGATCTAAATGGATCGATCCATTTGAATCAATCTTAAAATAAATTAATAAAATTTTAATTTCATCCGTTTAAATTATTTGATAGGATTAGGATGGATCAATCTAATTGACCTAATCTAAATTAAAGGTAAGCAAAAGAACTCCTAATAGGTGGGATACTTCAAAATATGGCAAAGGAACTCTTGCTTCTTGCTTCTGATCTTGAGAGGGAGATGGTCTACACTTTGTTGGATTCTCAATGTTTACTACAGAAATAACATACACTTAGATCGAAAGGAAACATTTTGGATACACTAAAGAGACTTTGCATAGGTAGCAAAGTAACCATTCTCTTTAGAGTGCGAGATGTCTAACTCTTTGTCCCTTGCAAGACTTGTGAAGATCTATCATCTTGTCATCTCTTATATATATATTAAAAAATTTCAAAAGACACGTTTAAGATGATATGAATACGTAGTTAGACAACAAAGGAATTAGAAAGAATTTCTAATGTGAACCTTCAGCAGAAGAGAACTAAGGAGAAAATTTGCTTTCTTTTCACCATCCCTAACTTTCAGGGATGGAAAGGAGGGAAAATAACTTCAGATGTTAACAATATTATGGTGGAAGGAGAGGTGATACAAACCAAAATTGACTATTTGGCAGTTGTTCAGTGATTCAATTCAGTGATTCTTGAGATGAATTCCATTTTGACAATAGCAGCCTATCATGTTGTCAATACTGAAACAAAACTCGAATAATGAAACCAACTCATTGTATTCATAGAAACTGATAGCAATTACCCTTTGACTGAAACTATCACTTTCAAGAGAGAGTATGATAACCATATTCAACACTCCTCAACATATTATTCTGTGTATGAGGAATCTGAAACTTTCAGGTGCTTTTAATGGTGTTCCTGAACAGCCAGCAAGTCCTTTCACGGCATGCCAATAATCACTTCTTGTTCAGATCAGATCTAGCAATAACAGCTGGTTCAGAAACACTGCTTGTATAGATTTCATACTGCTGCTAAACAGAGAAAAAATCAGAATGAGCAGAAATGCAGAAACTGAGTAAGAAATGGAAATTTGTTTGTAAGAATCTGAGTTTTAAACCCACAAAGTGTGCAGAAATAGAGAAACTATCAACTAATGAGTAGGTTTCACCCACTTGCTTGATAAGGACGAGCATATAGTTTCAATGGTAGAATCAGTATGTGCAAATCTCCTGGTGCTTTTGCCTTTTTGTTTCAGCACAAAAAAAGGCCAAAATGAGAGACTCACTGTGTCTTTAGCATGACAAACTTGTCAGATTTACTACTTTGCAAAACTACATCAGCACGCTTCCACAATAGTGAAAGAATCATATCAGAGCTCTACTATGAGTCTTCAGCATAGCCAAACCTATCAACTTGACGAAGAACCTTTTGAATCCTATGCCCATCATCCTGTAAATAGGAATCCTTTTCTCATGTTGACTCCTATTCCCATGCTATACAGAACTCCAGCCCACAGTTTTCTTCATCCTGTTATCGTTCATCATACCTCTCAAGCTTTCAACCTCCTTCCATTTACCATCGCCGCTATACATATTGGACATGAGAATATAATAACCATCATTTTCGGGTTCTGCGTCCAAAGCTTTCTTTGCAACCCGCTCTCCCAATGCCATGTTGTTATGAATTTTGCAAGCACCTAGCAGGGTTCCCCAAATTGCACCATCTGGCTTAATTGGCATCTTAAGTACCATATCTTCAGCATCATACAGATAACCTGATCTACCTAGCAGATCCACCATACAAGCATAGTGCTTCAGGGTAGGCGAAATAGAATAAATGTGGTTCATTTTATCAAAGAATTCTTTTCCTTCATTGACAAATCCTGCATGACTGCAAGCAGACAGAATTGCAAGAAATGTGGTTTCGTTAGGCCTGATACCTATCTTCTCCATTTCTCCGAACAACATTATCGCTTCCTTTGCGTGCCCATGGATCCCATATCCTGAAAGCATGGCATTCCAAGCAACAATGTCTCTTTCAGGCATAGAATCAAAGAGACTTCTTGAGATTTCAAGCTGCCCGCATTTAGCATACATATCGACCAGTGCTGTATTAAGAGAAACATCATGCTCTAATTCCATTTCTTTTGCATAATTGTGTATCCACTTTCCGAGGTTCAGAGCCCCCACACACGAGCAAGCAGATACCACAATGATCAAGGTAGTCAAACTGGGTTTCACATCACTTAGAAGCATCTGATAGAAGAGCGACAAAGCATTATGCGAATAACCATGATGTGCATACGAAGCTATTAAGGCATTCCAGGTGACAGCATCTTTACTGGCCTTCTCAAAGATCCTCTGAGCAAGATGAAATGCTCGACATTGTCCATACATTCCCACCAATGTGTTACAAATAGATTTGCATTCATCAAGTGATACTTTCATGGTGTGGCAATGGATGGACTGACCTAACCGCAATGCCATTAAATGAGAACAGGAGGAGATTACTGAGACAAAGCTGTTTAGATGAGAAATGAATCCTTGAAACTGCATCTGTCTGAAAAGATCTAAGCACTCAATGTCCAGTCCTGCCTTACCATAACCAATAACCATTAAATTCCATGATTCTGCATCTCTCCTGTCCATTGCATCAAAAACCTTTCTTGCAAGATACAACAGTCCTAACTTGCAGTACATTGATAGTAAAGCATTAATAACTACCATGCTCAGTTCATAATTTCTCCTCAACACCATGCCATGAAATCCCTTGCCTTGACAAATTTTACCTGCATCGCCAAACCCCAAGAATATGCAGCTAATTAAAACCCCATCAGCATCTACTCCCAAATCTCGCATCTCACAAAGCATGTGCATGCACTCAAGAATTTGACCTTTTCTCATATGAACGGCTATCATCGCAGTCCATGAGATTACATCCCTGTCTGGCATTGCTTGAAAAACACGAGCAGTGCCATCCAAACATTCACATTTCGAGTACAATGAGAGAAGTGATGAGTTCACAGAATGCAAATGCTCCATTCCAAATTTCAGAAGCAATCCATGGAGGCACTTCCCTTCCTTCAGGGCCGCCAAGCTTCCGCAAGCTTGCAAACCTGCTTCCATAGTTCGAGAATTGGGCAGCCTACTGACTCGGTGCATTTCCTTTAGGCACAACAAAGCCATCTCAGCCTCCCCGTTCCTTAAGCAACCAACAATTAGTGACGTCCAAGCAACCACATCCGTCCCGGTCATTTCGTCGAACACCCTGAAGGCTGGAGCAACCTCTCCGCACTTGGTGTACATGTAGACCAAAGAGGATCCCACGCCCACTGAATTCTCCGGCAAAAGTCCGAACTTTGTGGCGGTCCCGTGGATGCAAGACCCGAGTCGGAGCCATGCGAGCTCAGCGGCAGCGGAGACTACCATGGGGATGGTGAACTCGTTGGGGGGAGCACCGGAGGAGCGCATGCCGCAGAACAGGGAGAGCGCGAGGCGGAAGTCGCCGGCCGCGAAATGGGTCTTGATGGCGGAGTTCCAAAGGAAGGTGTCGCGGGGGTTGGAAGGCGCGGCTGCGGCAAAGACGCGGTGGGCGAGGTCGGGGCGGCGGAAGGAAGCGTAGAGGGCGACAATCTTGGCGGCGAAGAAGGGGTTGGAGGAGTGGCCGGAGGCGACGAGGAGGGCGTGGTGGCGGCGGAGGGAGAGGAGGTCGGGGGTGTGGCCGGAGAGGAGGAGGTGAAGATCGAGGTCGCCGCAGAAGCGGCGGAGGGCGGCTGCGGAGGGCGAGGGCACCCTGGAAACGAAGGGCATCGGGCGCAGAATCGAGACTCCAACGCCCGCATGATTTGTGCTGCCGTGCCGATTAGCACAAGTATGCGACGGTGCCGTATTTATAGGGTTGTCATACGGCCCGACCGGGTCCGAGTCAGGTTGAGCCAGATCGATCTGTTCATGTGTCACGTGCTAAATTGAGCTTAGCAGGAAGTATTACTTCCGGGTCATGGGTGGGTCGGTCGTGCCCGTTACGGATTAGGCTCATTGGATCAAGTCATTTTATATTAAAATTTTAAAATTATTGAAATATTAAGAAATTTAAAAAAGATAGACATAAAATAGGAGAGGGATTAAGGATGAGTAAAAATTGGATTAAATTGAATAAATTCATCCTACCGATTAAATTTAAAAATTTGATTTGATTATTTTAAAATTTTAATTATTTTTTTTAAAAAATTGATTAATTTAGTTCGATTTCGATTTTAAAATTTTTTATTCAATTAAACTAAATAAATTAAATTAATTGAAATAAAAAAAATTTATAAATTAGTAAATTTATAAATCTCTAACTAATTAGTAATTTTTTTTATAATATTAAAAAAATTTAGTTATTTCGGTTAATTCAATTGAAAACTAAATTAATTGATTTTATTCGTTTGGTTTGTTTGATTTTTATTTGAAAATTCGATCGGCGCGGTTAGTTTAAAGAAATTCAGTTCAGTTTGTTTTGATTAATTGAGTTCAATTCGATTTTAACCGAATACTCAACTCTGGAGAAAATTATAAAGGATGGATCCATCTCCGATCGGACAAGGTAGTATGCAAAACCATTGCTCGTTGTCGGTGAAGCAACGTTGCACAAGGTCACCGCTTGCAGCTATGCAAGGTCCGTTGCCTAGGTCGTGTGAGGTGACCTTGCTTATGAGGTCACCGCTTGTGGCTATGCAAGGGCATTGTGAGGTGACCTCGTGTGCGAGGTCGTGTCCTGCGACCGTGTGAGGTGACATCAGCGTTGGGTCGTTGTCGACGACCGTGTGAGATAGGGATGAATCTAAAAATTAAAGTTTTGAGGGACTCGATTATACATGAACTAGGTCTGTGTTCGACAATTTTTGTCGGAGAGAGCTGAGTGGCTGAGTTGTCGACTGTCGAGAGAGTTGAGTGGCCGAGTCACTGACTGCTGAGTTGCCGAGCCGAGTGGCTGAGTGTCAAATGGTCGACTGCCGAGAGCCGAGTGGTCAATTATCGAGAGCCAAGTGCTGAGTAGTCAGCTGTCGAGAGTCAAGTGCTTGACTGGCGAGAGCCGAGTGGCCGAAAAAGGATGATGTCGAGGCCTACTTAAATCCTAAATCCTAACCCTAAACGATCAAGCACAGATCACTACCGGCGAACCGATTATACCCAAAGGCTATCTATCACCGGAGAGGCACAGTCCATTAATTTACACGTTACAAAAAAATAGAACGGAATGACAAAATGTTAGTTGATCTACTTGGGCAAATTATGCCCTGGCCAATCGTACATTCGACTCGCGCAGGTTGCGCTCGCACACGAGTTGTCTTGCAGTTAGTGCAATCCAGGCTCTAGATTTGCACCCCTTGCGCACTTACGCGTGAGAGAGAGCCTCTCCCCATGCATTTGTTCACAACATCCATGCTTGTGATACATTATAAACCAACCAAGTTGCCCCTCAACTATCAATATGGGACTAAACTCCTCCACATAAGGGTCTTCTCCATCCTTCCATTTCCTTATTTCCATTCACATTTCCAACAGTTTGGTCCAAACTGAACTCAACTCAAATAAAACCTGTAACCGGATCATACAATACTTTACTTCAGCAAAAGGTAGAATCTGCTACCCCAGTGGCCTCACACGACCATCAATGAGGAGATATATCAAGAAGATGGAGTTAGCCATTACGGGGAGGGTATTACCTTGGCTTCTTCGAGATTTAATCCTTGCCTAGTTTAGTAAGTCTGCTCCATATAACCAATTCAATCATGCTCGCTCCGGGGGCACATCAGCACAATACACATCTACATGATGGATTGAGCGAGGTGTGTTTGTGGTTGTAAATTGTATCACGAGAAGGTTGGGAGGTTTATTAGACTATACTCTTACAAGAAGGGAGGAAAGGAAGTTACTTTCTGTCCAATTTGGACGGATAAAAAAATATTAAAAAATGATCCGTTAAAAAATGGATGCATAAATAGAGTTAAGACTAAGTATCTAACTTAATTATATGAACAATCCCCTACATGGATGAAAATTTAATGATCTCCGCTTGAAATTCTTCACCGTCAACCGACACACAGATCTTCTCGATGACCTTAATGTTGTGGGAGCACACGACACAATTGCCATTATTGTTCTTATCGTAATACTTCGAGCATCGTCGGTGGGAGTGATGCTCGCAACGCCGGTCGTGCACCACCACGTCTTCCGGTGCATACTCCGTCAGGCAGAGCATGCACGTTTTTGCCCTCGGCGGCGTGTAACTGTCGACATCAAACCGGGCCTCCAATGCCCCAATGCGGAACCCTGAACACTGAGCCTCGGCGCAAGCTATGCCTACGACTATGCTCGCGAGGAGATTGGCAAAGAAGGCAATGCTCGGCGAGTCGGGCGGGAGCAGGCCGCGCAAGAGCTCCCTCACCCTCTCATGGCAAGGCGGGCGCGAGTCCAGTTCCGATAACCAGAAGGCCTCCTCGCGCATCTCGCAATTGATCGTACTAGATTCTAGATCATTGGTGCTCGTCTCGGCGGAGAAAACCTTGAGGGTCATCTTGTTAGGATCACTAGGCTGTTGCATCTTGACGGCGGCTCTAATTGTTCGTAGCATAATGCGAGGAATGGCAGTTATAATGACGGTTATCCGTTAGGCTTTTTTTACTATTTATAGATATATATCGAAAGAGTTCTTGGGGGTCGTGACATATCCGGCAACTGGATAGAATCTACCATCGTGTGTTAGATCTCCATCGTACGATGCAATCCGACAAAAAGTGCAATAAAGAAAAAGTCTGGTGATTAATTTTGGCACATTAAATAAAATCTAAATGTTAGTTTAATTACCACTTAAAATATTGGCAAGAACTAGAATGTTCCAGAATGTTCTAGAAAAAAAATTAGAGGGTGTTTGGTTGGGGGTTATTATTGATAACCTTGGTTATCTACTCAATGTTATTAACCATAACCTTGTTTGGTTAAGTTATGATCGATTCCTAAGTAATATAATATCATCGTCACATCAGCAAATGAGTTATAATCTGGTAATATGATTGCCTTAAGCCTAAGGTTTTCTACCATTCCTGAGATTAACGAAATTTTTTTCATAATTACTCTTCTATTTTAAAATTTAATTAATTGAAATATATTATAAAATCTAATTGAAATCAAGTTAATTAATTTAAAATTTTATGATTTTAAAAAAAGATAATTTATTTAAATTTTAAAAATAAAATTAATAAATTATTTGTATTAGTTTAATTAATTATTTTATTAGAATAATTATTTTAATGTATTGTTTTATTAAAATATATATAAACTTATATTAAATTTTTAAAAATAAAATTAATAAATGATGTTTATTAATTTAATAAATTATTTTATTAAAATAATTATTTTAAT
>JBBMKF010459208.1:0-11551 GCA_037834155.1 Curcuma caesia | reverse complement strand
TCGTCGTTGTATCTTGGGAACGAATTGCTGCTATCCGTTAGCACCGTAGCGGAGCAATATCGTTTACGGAGATAGTAACATTAGCCTCGACGACCCATATCAGTTTGCGACATCCTCCCAGAGCTACCGGAAACAACAACTAGCAAATGACTCAAAATCTTGACACTATGAAGAAGGGAAAAGCATTAAAAGACGAACGTACGTGTTAACCAACCATCCGAAGTCGTTGCCAGATGACGTAGTCTCGCTCCCCTCCGAGCGAAACCAAATTTGGTACCGAGAGCCGAGACGCCGCTTCTGCGGCTCCCCTCCGAGCATAACCAAATTTGGTACCGAGAGCCGAGACGCCGCTTCTGCCGCTGGAAAATCGCTCCTCGCCAGAATCTTATAATACTCGATAGTCCGCCTGACCGGGCACCGGAAAACCTGCCTCGTGACACCACCTTCACCCGCACATCGTCGGAGAACCTGCCTCGGGACACCACATACGCCGGGGCGAAGCAGCTCGCAAAGACCAAAACGATCAAAATACAAACTTCCTTCGAAGAGGACGAAAGAGAACGCGGCGAAGTGGACGACGAAGCAGCAGCGTTACTCTCGGTATTTTTCAATAAACCCACTCTAATGTTTTCAATTACGAGTACAACCCTAAAAACTAGACATCCGAGTTGGTGATGACGTGGCTAAACGAAAGAAGGATTGTTGCTTCAGAGCCGTGGAAATAATGCGATGAACGGTGTAGATCGATCGGGTAAGTTCAGGTGGGATTGTTGCTTCAGAGCCGTGGAAATAATGCGATGAACGGTGTAGATCGATCGGGTAAGTTCAGGTGTTTAAAACACGTAAGCCGAATGACAAAAAAAAAGTTGAACTTGAACCCGACGTGAATCGAACACGCAACCTTCTGATCTGGAGTCAGACGCGCTACCATTGCGCCACGGATCCACGTTCTAAAAGGTCCAGTAATATAAATTTTATGTATTCATCTCAGTAAATCATACAGCAGCAACTATTTATGGATGAGTTTGCCATAAAACTTAAATCTGTTCACTCATTTATTTATTTAGCTGCATTTGCATTTGCATTGCATTCGGAATCTAATCACGATACTCATGCATCAACAATCTCCCGGTCCTCCAAACAAGAACTGTCTACCGCTGCTTAAATCATCAAAATCACCCACATCATAGCACCCATTGCTATGGTACTCGACCTCTTCATCGCCAATGGCTCTGTACACATTCCCCTCCCCCACAAGCTTCACTCTACCAAAGTAGCACGCCTCCCCTTCCCCAGCCTCGCAGTACCTCCCACTGCCCATTGGAGGACTCCTTTCCCCTGAGCTGCTGTACACTGAGCCTCCCCAGTTGATGAGATTAGCATGGCTGATCATAGTGTTGAACAAGGCTTTGGGCCAGTAACCTATCAGCTTCTTTTCATCTCCCATCACCAGCCACCAGTTCTCAGTCACTGGATCCTAATCCAGCCATTATGATCATAAAACTCAAGATCTCATTCAACATTAATTGTTCACTAGCTACTTTCAGAAATATACAAGTGCCCACTTACTCTATATATCAGCAACCTGATGTAGTACTGAGTTCCATCAATTTGAGACAGTGGACTTATGGTTCCTCCAAGAGGAACGTCCCTAGAAACTTGCACAAATCCTGGGCATTGAAGATCGTAGCAACCTTGTTTCTGAAACCCATCTGCCTGATGTGGAGGATATATAGATCATAATCAACTTTGTTCTTTAAGTGTTCGATATTGGCAACTAAAGATGATTGAGTTTGCATGACTTACAGTCCAGTATGTGAATAAACGAGTATTGGTATCACCATACAGTGGTGGATTCACCTGAAAGTCAATTGTTGGAGAAAATAAATAAAGAAACAAAAAAAATCTAATGTTAGTGAGTTCAGTTGTTGTTGGAGTAGACTTACTGTCCATCCAACTGTGATACCATTGGTTTGCTCCAGAGGTCCAAGGCCATCGCCATCATTGAGCACCCATATAGCACTTGTGCTGAATTGATCAGCTCCGACGTCCGGTAAGCCGTACACGTTCAAGTCTGCTGCACTGCCGTAGTACTTGCCTCTTTCCATTTTGATCTGCGCAAACTGGAGCATCATACAGTTCATGCAAACTAATTAATCTCAGTTTCTAAGACATGTAAGCTACCATTGAATGGTTTTAACAGTTGCATACATGCACAACACCAGTTGTGGGACTTGGCGTTAGCAGATACTGATAATCCTCCCTTAGATTTCTCCTCGAGATCGGAATCGTTCCCAACGGGCAGCTTTCCTTCATCATCCCCACTGATGCTGTTAACCTTGAAGTGAGGTTGCCTTGGTTGACATTTGGAAGTGAAGTAGTTGGTTTCATCTGCACATTAATGAAGCATTAGCTGGTATTGCTAATTAATAACATCAATTTTAAATTAATAATTGAAAGATGAAAGGCTAATCAATGAACCTGCAAAGTAAGATTCTGGAGCAATGGATGGTCAAAAGCAGGCTGCTTGTAGATATCAACACAGTCATAGATATCTCCAAAATCATTCTGGAAAAGGATATTTATAGTTAGACTCATTAGTTAGAAGTTGATCAACAGATGAGCTTTACCTCAATGGCCTTTATGGAATACTTGTGGGCACCGAGTGTGTCATTTACCACTCTTCTCTCTTCACCTGAGGCAACATAAATCCATAGAAGCATCAGCCAGAGCATGTAAGAATGGAGTGTAGCTCTCATTTTTCTGCAATCCAAGGTTCCACAGGACACAGTATATATAACCACTCACATTAACAGGTCATGGTTCCATAATTAAGTCACAGTATAATCGCCCATATTGTTAAATATGGTTTACGTTTTATGCTGGCAATGTATTGTTGTGTTGGAAACATGCATGCTTACTGTGTGATGGATGACACTTTTGTTGTGGGTGCAACTTAATGCAATGGATTAGGATGCAGTTAGTTCTACACACAAAATTTGCTTGGTGGGTGAAACATATTATATTAGGTTGAAGAGAGCTCCCAAATTACGCATATATATGTTGTATAAATAAACTGAGACACTAGATTTCAAGTGAAATGATTATTTGTCTCCTGTGGCTTATGATATTAGAAATGGTGCTTACAATATTTATGTGTTCTTATTGTTTTTGGCAATTTTTAGAATCGTGTAGGTGTTTAATTATGCAATTTTCCCAAATCGCATAGCTTATTTTGGGATTGTCAAAATTGCATAGTCTCGCATTTGTGCATTTTCTATTTTACCCTTTTCAAAAATTATTTGTGTGCTCGAATGATCGTTTGAAAGAGGGATGATTTAAACGATAGTTTGAGGCATCTCACTGAACCACTCACGCGTTTTCCCATTAAAAAATCTCGACACTACCTTGCTCTGCATCATCGGCAAAACTAAAAAACCTAGTTCTTAGTGTTGAATCAACCTAAAGATTTACTTTTACTTCACCGACCCTCCTCCATTAGTCTTCACCTGCACTTTCACTAGCTTGGCTCACGCCTCATCAATGAAATCGAGAACGGTAGCTCTCAGAACTTTACCGACGATCGTGTGATCTCCTTTTGGTACAAAGTTTCCATCCCTTTAGCTGATGTTCATTGCTTAGAAGAATCAAGTCTGAGTGAGTATTGACCCCAAGGGTACAGAATCATAAATATTTGAAATGTTGAAGAATCCATCATCTTCTCAGGATTTCAAATATTTTAAGCAAAATATGTATATTTAGTTTAACTTAGTTTCATAAAAGTTATATAATTGAATTGTTTTAAGCAGTATCATATAGGTAGATCATCGATTTTAGTTTAAAAAAATGTATTATCTCAGCATCATCATCTACTAGGAATAATGTTTATAAATGGTTTGATCTGTACAATCAATTACTAGGAGTATTGGTTGTCATATTTAGTTTGTATTTAAGTTTGTTAATTATATCCATATGAATTGGACAAAAAGTATAATTTATTTGGACTTATGTATCATACTAAATACTTCATACCATTGAAGAATTTCGTAACAAAGTGGTGCTAGTTTTCTAAATAGCTTAACTTAGTTTGACGAACACCATGTTATTTGATTGATTATTTACAAAGTTTGAATGTTTTATTTGTATACGACAGAAAATGCAAACATCTTCATCAACAGCTGCAACAAAGTTAAAGAATGATTTATCACATATCGAGCAAAAGTTACATTGGATGAGTAAATTAAGTCATTTTATGGAATTCTTTTGTCAAACTTTCCTAAAGGGCAAGGGGAAGGAAATGAGGGCATTCAGGAGTGAATCTCCATAAAAAACACATTAACATTATAAACAGTAGTCCCTTTATGTCTTTCCTTAGTATATTGAAAATTCTACTTAGTAGATTACTAGTTAACATATTTGAGAATTGAGATTCAGGAGCAAAAATTTTTAAATTTTGCAATGTGAATGTGTCCTTCACAACCAAAGACGTAGTAGCACTAATGCTTAGAATTCCAAATAAGCATGGATGCAAATATGCATTCCAATGTTGCTTCTAGAGAATTGTATACAAGATTTTGCAAGGAAAGAGATAAATTAATCTAGATTGGAATACCTAATGAAGAAATATTATCTCCATGTGGAATCAGTTGAGAATGTTAGGTCATTTCATAAATTTTATATTTTATATATTTTTTCTTCTATTTTATTTACTTCTTCTACTTATAAACTACCTATAGGAATTATAGATATTATCGATAATATCGACAACCTAAGAAATTATAACTAGGTTGACGTAATATATAATTTTATGACACCTCAACTCTAGATATTTGGAGAAGTGTTTGTAGCAAAGACATGTGGCTGTATCGTCGTGTTGTCTTATATAAAGGGATTTGCTGATCTACTTGCTATAAGTATTGAATATGTAGTTATTTGGTTGCATCAATAGCTAATAGCATCTAATAATTTATTTATGACATATGCTTGGTTCCTTGAGCATGTCCCTATTCAATGGCCAGACGCATCACCGAGAATAAATAAGTGGAGATCTACTTATTTTCATATTAATAAAGTAAGGGCTAAGTTAGAAGGACTTGTTAGTAGTAGCCCTAGAGTCAATTATGTGATAATTGACTAGACACTTTTATATCATATTCTATTATTAATAAAGATAAAGTTTGATTATTATAATTACGTCATGTTTATGTTAAATGACCAAATATAATAATATCATTGAGTAGTAGGTTCTAATCTACATCATATCAGTTAGTTGAATTGATAGTGAGATGATATAAAGAACACTACTCTTAACTATTTCTAGTTAAGTATTAATATTCAAGGACAATATTAATGTATGAGATTAGTATGTAGGTCAATTGTGACTTGATTTCACAAGTCATGGATATGTAATATCACGTTAACACATGAGTATATATTGGAGAATATATACTGAATTGACCCGCTATGAGAAAGTTTCATGAATCGTTATATGAGTGTCATAAACTTTCTCATGTGACTATTAGTATAAATAACCCTTAGACTTGAAGTCACTACGATTCTCTACATAATGAGTTGTGTACTTTGGTATCGTCAAATGTCACCCATAACAGGATGGACTATAAAGCGATCACTGAGTACACAATGAATTATGTGGAGGGATATGAGTGATGTAGATGAGATCTATCCCTCTCATATAACGGGAGTGATATTTGTGGACCCCTTGATCGAGTAGGACTACTAAATGCATGACCATGTTTAAATGAGTCAATATGATATATTAAACTCATTTGCTTGAGTGAGTCTACTCGGGGATCAAGAAATACAAAGATTGATATCGAGGATGACACGGTCAATGCCTTATTGATCAATCTAGATATCGAGGATAGAAAGACATCATCATACATTATAGTAGTCACAGAAAGGTTAGGTCGGATCTTAACTTTCTCGTCACCTAGGTAGCAATGATGCATTGTTAGATGTTGTTCATTGCTTATGTGTCAAAAGCGGTTTTGACATATTACCAACGTTACGAGAACCTATTAGGTCATACACAAAGGACAGGATGCTTTAGAGATTGATTCATTTTAGTTTGACTAAAATATGATCCGAATTGGATTAATTAAGTTAGACTCAAGTGAATCCAATTGGATTATGTGATTGAGTCTAATTTAGTTAGACTCATTTGGATTAGACTCAACCAAATTTGAATGAGATATTAATTTATTAAAATATTTAATAAATTAATAATAGAGGAATTGAAGACCAAGGGGTTTTCTCTTCATCCAATTCATTAAAATGTTTAATAATTAATAATAGAGGAAGACCAAGGGTTTTTTCCTTCATTGGATGAAGAGAAGATGAAAAATCAACATAAGAAACATGTACTCTATTTGGTTTTTAATTGGCTTTAATGTGGGGAAGCTAAAGAGGCAAAAATCTTTCATATTCATGAGATGAATATAAAAGATTTTTTCTTGCACTTTTCAAGAAGAACAAGGTATTTTTAGCTCTTTTCTCCCTCTTGGCCAAACATCCCTTTTCTTCCTCCTTCTTGTTTTGGCTGAATCTTCTTGTGTGGCTAGCACCACAAAGGTGATTCTTCTCTGAAGCTTGAGATCGTGCTCGTGTGGATATGCATAGAGGCATAGACACTTGAATGTGCAAAAGATCTAGCAAATCGAGGACGAGTTGGATAAGTGAATGGCACGCTTCAAAGGTATAGATTTATTAGGATAAATCAAACTTGTATGAGTTTGCTTTTGCATGGATCACTCGTTGGGATCCTATTTCCGCTGTGAATTTTATTGTTTGTCACATAGGATTTCCTACAGGACTATCACCTCAATAGGTAAACATAAGATGTATTTGAAATAATGCAATAATCCTATTATCTATGTAAAGGTTTGTTAATTGAGTATCTATTGTTACTGATTATTTAGATTATTGTTCATATTTTCTCTACTCTCGAGGAAGTCCATTTACTTGGCACTCCCTCTCCACTCAAATAACACCACAACGAGGTGACACATCCACTACACAAGTTGATATAGTCTCACTGGGGGCAGCTAGATGCCCATTTTGTAGTATAAAGGAACAAGCAATTAAAATCCTTACCTACCAGAATGATCAATTAGCGACATTAAATAAAGAATTAATTATCATTCTAGAAAGGGAAGGATTATCTTATCCAACTAGGCAACCTGTAGGGCATCCTCCTCCTGAAGATTCATTGACCAATCTGATGAGAAGAGAATGCAACAGAAGTCGCTATGAACTCAGGGACACTCCTAAAGATACACCTGCATGGGTAGCAATGGTCCAGGGTACGAAGAGGACTAGGAGACAACTTAAGGAGGTTAAAAATTCTCAAAAGCAAGGGAAGAATGAATTTTGAAATACAAGAATGCAATACTATATTAGTCATCGATGAGATTGATGAAGAAGAGGAGGCCAAAAAAATATAAGGGAGGGGCATGACACTCAACACAATGAGACTGGATGCTTTTGAAGTAAGTAGAGAATTATTTAGTAATTCTTAAATATTAATTGCAACTCTATTGATATGAGTTTCTTTTGTGAGTGTTAAGTACATTGAGTTGTTCTTATTTGTAGTATCTTAAAGGTAAATTTAAAGAAATAAAAAAAAGAGATGCTATGGCCTATCTCATATTAGTACTTCAGAAATTGAGATGACCTATTTATGACTATGTATGGGATGAAACTACTACGGATTGACAAGAAATCTTCCTTACATGTATCTTAGGCACCATTGTTTTGGATGGGGAAGTAATTGACACATACATTTCAATACTGGAAGCATCCTCATCTAGTAGGTCATACTAGAAATCCATTTATTGCTCAACCAGATTTGAGGTAGAAATCCTATTTCATATGATAATCTGTTTGTGATATTATTACACTAAGTATAAATATATCTTAAAATTTACAGTTATCATGTGAACACTCATGGGATACTATTTTATTACACATTATCAAAATAAATCTGGTTGATCGTGAAGTTAGGTATATTTTTATACCAACGAATATTGATGGTGCTCATTATCATTTATTGGCCATGGACACCAACAAGAAAATATTCTACCATTATAATTCAATGTCCTACAACAAAAGATATGATGACTATTTTTATAGAGCTGGTTAATAATGATTCTTTAACATAATCTTTATTACACTATGAGTCTATGACACATAATAAAATTTTAATAATTTATGGTCATCCAATTATGTGTGACAAGTATCTAGAATGAAACTTTTTTCCAACAGTAAAGTAAGACAAATACACGATGGTCTACAGGATTATATACCTTTTGATGATTAGGCCTCTACTAAAGTTGATTGTCCCAACAAATAATGTCATAAGTAAATTTACTATATTATGAATTGCCTAATTTATATTACCATTTAACTAAGTTGTTAAAAATTTTGAAACTACAACAATAACTACGCCTTCTTTGTAATGCAATATTGTCGACATTTATTATACGATATGAAGATGGATTTCATGCAAAAGGGCATTTATATATTTAGAGTAGAGGTTACAATCTCAATCTTGAAGAATAGATTTGAACTAGAATGAGTGAATGACAATGTTTAGTATGTTTGTATCTCTTGCATATCAAATGATGTAGTATGTTTATGTTGTAAAATGATACTTCTTATACCTATTTGGTATGAAACTATTTGAGTCTAAGTTAGTGTTAGTACTAATTGTTAATGTTATTGATGTAAATTGCTATTTGGTGTGGTAAATATTATAAAAATATCATTGCTATCAAATTATTATTGTGGTTGTTGTTGTCTACATAATTGAGATTGTAGTTTACTACTAACTATTGGTGTGTCTAAATTATTGAGCTCTTCTTTTTTCTTGTTATTGTAAAACTCAATAAAACTGTTGTTGTGTTCTTATTGGTTAATAGGTGTAAATTGATACTGTTTATAGTATTCAAGAATTGTTCATTAGATTACTGGTGTTGTTTAGATATTGGAGTAGGTAGGTGCAATAAAGTTGATATTTAGTATGTTATACAATGATCTTGTACTTATTTGTGGAAATATTTATATCTTAATATATGTTGGTAATGAATTTTTGAAGAGATTGTATCAGACGAGTACATGTATATAATCACGGTATTGAATTTTACATATTAAGGAATGTTTAATTGGTGTTGGTTTGATAAAAAATACTTTAAGAAATGTGTATCGCATTGATGGTTAAAGCCATTGATATATTTGGGAGAACTAGATGAGCACATAGGTCATGTTTTCATGTTATTGAGAGTTATCTTGGTCTATCAGCTACTTTTATGATAAAATTAACTGACAGATTTACACTATCCAAAAATCTTAAATAGAATTTTTATTGATGTAGTCGAATCCCATGAACTCATTTGTGTTGTCAGATAGTATTTATCACCGTCTTACAATTTATAATGAGCCTCCGATAGAATTTATCATGTCGAAAACATGTATAGAAAAAAAAATTAGACTCAATAAACTGCATTGTGGTTGTGTTTGACGGCATGGGGGTACTGAGGAGACCAAGACGAGCACATAAGACTTTAATTGGAATCATTCAGATGTCTATAAGTCTATTAGCCACTTTTATGACAAAATCGACTAATGGACTTACATATGTCCAAAAATCCTAAATAAAATTTTTACCGACATAGTGGAATTCTATGAATTTGTTTGTGTTGTCAGATAGCATTTATCTCCGTCTTATAATTTATAACGAGTCTTTGACATCATTTATCGTGTCGAAAATGTGTATAGAAAAAATTGGACTCAATACACTATATCGTGGTCATGTTTGACGACATGAGGTACTGAGGAGACCAAGATGAGCACATAGGACTTTGATTGGGATCATTTAGAGGTATGTAGGTCCATCAGCCATTTTTGTGACAAAATTGGTTGATGGACCTACACATATCCAAAAATCCTAATAGAATTTTTATTGACGTAGTGGAGTTCTTATGTTGTGAGATAGTATTTATCACTGTCTTATAATTTATAATTTATAATTTATAATGAGTCTCGAACGTCATTTATCATGTCAAAAATGTATATGAAAAAAACTAGACTCAATACACTGTATCATTGTTGTGTTTGACGATATCAGGGTACTGAGGAGACCAAGATGAGCACATAGGACTTTGATTGAGATCATTCGGAGGTCTGTAGGTCCATTAGTGACTTTTATGATGAAATCGACTGATGGACTTATACATGTCAAAAAATCCTAAATAGAATTTTTACCAACGTAGTGGAGTCCCATGAACTTATTTATGCTATGAGATGTGTTTATCACCGTCTTACACTTTATAAAGAGCCTCTTACATCATTTATTGTGTCGGATATGTGTACAAAAAAATGGACTCAATACACTGTATCATGATTGTGTTTGATGACATGGGGGTACTAAGGAGACCAAGACAAACACATAGGAATTTTTGAGATAATTCAGAGGTCTGTAGGTCCATTAACCATTTTTATGATGAAACTAGCTGATCGACCTACACATGTCCAAAAATCCTAAATAAAATTTTTAATGATGTAGTGGAGTCCCATGAACTCATTTGGTTTATGAGATAGTATGTATGTCTTACAAATCCTAAGGAGGCTTTGACCTCATCACTCATGCCGGGAGCAAGTTGAAAAAATATCTACATTGGATAAAGTGTATCATTCATCTTGGTCAGATGACATAGGTGTACTTAGGAGATAGAGAAGAGTACATAGGAGTTTATTTTGAGATTTTTTGGATGAGTGTAGGTCCATTAGTCAGTTTTGGGATGAAACCTGCTGACAAACTTAGAGCATTGTAAAATTAAAAAATGCAACACAGGCTGCCCATGGCACCTAGCATGATTGTGCTATAAATTATTTTAAAAAATTCATAGAACTTGGCATGCCCCTACTGTGCTAGTCGTACTACTAGAAAAAAGTTAATACACAACACTTTTTATGCGTTGTCTATCTGGCAGAAAAAATGTTGTTAAATTGCCTGTTGATGAGCGTAGGTCATATATAGTTTTTTAATATTGTTTAATGCTCATTTATTTATAATTTATTGCATATGCTCTACTTTATCACACCTTATTCATTTAGTATTGCCTATTTCTACTCTTTTGCTCGGAGATATGTTCTTTGTATATTTTTGATTGACAGGATGCGATTTGAAGCTAAAATGATGCATTATTGATGGTGGAGCAAGATGCAGAGAAAAGAGACTTGCACTGGCCGTGCTCATCTTCATGGCGAGTCTCTTATGCAGCAAACACGAAGAAATGGAGGAAACGAAGCAACAGAGCAGAACACGGTCGTGCCTACCAGGACTTTCTAGCGTCACCTTTACTAGAGGGTCACCACATATGACTTCAAGGTCAAATGCCAACAAAGCCTGACGAGGTCGAGTTGGTATCTTGGTTAGAATCTCTACAACATGGTAAACATTGAGAGTAAGGGAACAAACATGAATTAGGGATGTCACCTAGCATTGATGTGAATCCGAAATCCTAGACTTATC
>JBBMKF010459198.1:0-11552 GCA_037834155.1 Curcuma caesia | reverse complement strand
ATTTAATTGATTGCTACTAACTTTTATCCTTGTAAAGAAACACAAGAGATTCGTGTTTTATTTTCAGGAGCAATTCATCCCCCTCTTGCCGGTCCACCTCGATCCAACAGATCGAACCTTACTTTTTCGTCTATCGAATTGTTCGGTCTACCAATGAGTTTATCGATCTACTGAATCCTATAAGACAAGGTTAGCATAGAAATATGCAGTTTAAGTATGAAAGATACTTTATACTAACTATCTGATCAGAACTTCGTAATCCAAGTGAAAACTTTTAGTCAGATCGTTGCCTAAGGACGCCCCTATAATGAGGACTCGTTCTTATCGGTTCTTCTTTTCAGAAGAATCTCTCCACTCCAAGAGCTTACCTTACTTACCATTTGTTAAACATCTGGTTCTTTAGACCTATTTGAACTTCCTCTATTCAACATCCGATCACTTAACCTGCTAGGGCTTTTCTTTGAATCAATATTCGGTTCTCATTGACCCATCGAATCCATTTTATTAGATGTTTGGTCCATTAACCCATCTATACTTCCATACTTGATATTCTTGATCGGCTGAGACTTTTCACGGCTAAGTATCTGATCCACCTAACATAGTAGGATTTTCACTTATCTAGTATCCAATCAACTTGACCTATTTGAAGTAAAGAGAAATGTGACATTGTGAACCTATTCCCTAATGAATATAGTTGTGTATTTATTTGGGTATGCAGGTAAGAAACTATGCCTAAGTGTGACCTATCTACTAAGGGTCATGTCCTAGCATGACCTAGGTTTGCAATGGTAGACAACATGTGAGGTCATGTCCAAGTATCACCTATATATGCTAAGGTCATGTTGCACCGTGGCTTACAATATTAGGTATGCTCCATAGTTTTAGAAGTGAGTAAAATGGAAAGGTCATGCTTAGGTAGAGAAGAGCTCGATAGGGGAGAGTTCGGGGAGCTTAGATAGAGCTTTGAGTAGTCAATGGAAAGTTCGGGAAGCTCTAATTAGTCGGAGGACTCAAGGGGCTCAATAGAAGCTATCCATTTGGCTCCTAGTCGTGTTGACAATATAGAATCAAGAGAAGTATTAGAGGGAGGTGAATAGCGCTTGTTACTTACTCATTTAAAACTCAATTTTATTTTCCAAAGAGTGCGATGGAAATGTAAACTCAAAGCAATAATGTTATGGGTTGTTATACCTTGGTCAAAAAAGTCAAGATCCGATCCAATTGGCGGTGACATGTCAAATTAAAGGCCTGACCCCATAGCTGATTAGTTCAGCTCACTGCCTGGTCCCTCAGTTGACTTGGCTCGGCGCCTAACTTGGCTCCATGCTCGAGCTCCGAGTCCAAGCCATAGGATTGAGCTCTGTGTCCGAGCTCTCCGCCCTAGCTCGATGTTCGACCTCTTGCTTGACTCTGACCCCCCTCAATGTTCAACTCCAATTTATCACCCTACTTCGAGACCAACTGACCTAGCAACCCACTCGGTTAGGCAACCGCCCGAGCTCTCTTCTTTAACTCCATCTCCAAACTCTACAATCGAGCTTTCCACTCTAGCTCAGTGGCCGAGCTCTGACTTGACCTAGTCCACCAACCCCATGACCCACTCGGTGCCCTACTAAGTGCTCAACAGGCTCTACTCCCAAGTGAATCTGTGATCTCTCAGATAGAGGTCTTCTCCTTAATTAGCTCAGTCCCGCCGAGTTCTACTTCCTTCACTCCATCACTTAGCTTGTCAGACCACCAGAAGGACACGTGGAACAATAAAGTATGTGATAGTAGCTCACCTACTCCATTAATATCACATGATTTAACATGACATGGTCTAGGGTCGTACCAAACATGGGTGATAGGACCCTTAACTACTGCGGTGATGGGATATTCTCCTTATAGAAGATGATACTTTTTCTCTAATGGGATAGCTCCTCTGATGACTCTATATAATGGTTCCGCTTCTCGCAGACATAGGTATGCGCACACGTGAACACAAACCATCTTCTCCCTCTCTTGCTTTCTCTTCATCTCCATCTTGGCTAAAAAGCTGACTTGAGCATTAGAGCGCCTGAGCCAGGGCACCCCTGACCTCCGTTCTTACCCTCTTACTTCTTCTTATAGCTTGGTAGAAGAATCGTTGTCTCATGGCAGATCATGGGTATTGTGTGACTTCATAAATATACAAGCTCATTGTCTGGTGACTCATCCGGAGGCGGTCTCAAGCAGGAACATAATTGGCACCGTCTGTGGGAACAACTAATCTTGAATTGAGATGTTTTGATGGATGACCCCGGTAAACCAACCATCATGACCATGACCCACAATGAGTTCACTCGGATTGTGGCTGCTGCTGTTCAGGCGACCTAATAGAATCAGCCCGGAGCCCTAGTATCACTGTCCAGGATACCGACCATGTCCGCTGAGTGCCTCAAATCCCTACTCGGAGGCAACAACCACCTGTGGAGATGCCACGAACTCACCTCGCGATGCCAATTCAGCGAGTAGTATAATATGGCATGCCCATGGAGTCTATAGCAGGCGGAACTCCTCCTAGGAATCCGGTCAAGGGTAAGGGATTTTCGTTAGGAGGAAAGTGAACTAGAGGGCTCGCCTTTCACTCGATGTGTTCTAGAAGAAGAGTTGCCTCATCGTTTTTGAACTCCCCAGCTCACTGACTACACAAGAGCTACGGGCCTGGAAGACCACATTGGACGATTTGAGAACATGACTCTACTACACCAATACATTGACAGAATCAAGTGTTGTGTTTTCCTTACCATGTTGGCCGGATCAACCCAATGGTGGTTCAGCCGACTCCCCGCTACCTCCATTCAGACCTTTGCTGACTTCAAGACCTCTTTCCTGCAGCATTTTTTCACCAGCAAAATATACCACAAGACGCCCATGGATCTTTTCACTGTTAAGTAAAAGCCTCAGAAAACCCTGAAGGAATATGTGCATCGCTTCAATCAAGTGGCCCAGAATGTGACCTAAGTTGCATCTGAAGTGCTAGTGAGTGCCTTCTTGCAGGGGTGCTAGAAGGAGACTTCTTCAAATCGGTCATAAAGAAGCCACCAGAAAACTTTGATATGTTATTGAGCCTAGCCATTAAGTATATCAATGTGGAAGAGACTCAATCAGCTCGCCCGAAAGACACAAACGCGAGTCACCACTCGGCGCCCAACCACAATGTCCCTATCATCATTCGACCTGAATGAAGGCCACTGCCTCAACCTCTATGAGGAGCTGAGGCAGGACCCAGTCGAGCGTCTTGATAAGTAGCATTTTGACAGGGTTAATTAGGGTTATATTAGACTGGTTTGATCATATTTCATGTCATAAATTGGGTTTTTAGCTTATTTCTGTATCTTGGATGAATTTTAGATTTTCATTCTATTTTTCATTAATTTGAGGTGATTATGGATAATTTGTGTGGTATTTGATTTTTAAAAAAATTAAAATAAAGATAATAATTTTTAGATAATTGCAATCAAGCTCAATTGTAAATAATTGAAATCAGGCCAAAGAAATCAATTCAGAAAGCCTACAAATGTGTCCAATTTGGAGAGAAATCAAATCTGGTTTGAGTCTGGTTCAAATCGAATTCAAATATGACTCCACCAAGTTCAAAATTGGCTCAGCTTGGGTTCAGATCTAGTTTAACACGAGTATGGTTCAAATTTTGGTTCAATTAAGGCCGGTTTAGTGGAGTTGGGGTCGGCCTGGTTCCGCACAAGTGTTAAAAGGGTCGCCGGTTCATCAATGCAAATGGGGTTCGACAATCGCGACTATTATTGTTTCTTTTTTCTTCTTCCTCAATCGTGATCCGACTAAGCTCCCATCTCCTTCATCTTCCTCGATCATCGCCTCCACTCCTCTTCTTGATCAGCAATAAGGTGGCGGTCGGCGCCCACGAAGGTTGACGAGCACCAACGCAACCACAGGGGATTCGTCATGGGTGGTTCGCTCCGGCGCTTGCTCCTCTTTACCCCTCCAGTCCTTCAGTCATCATGGGTGGTTTGCTTCAGCGATTGTGGCTTGCAGTAGCTTTTTCAGTAAGGGACTTGTCATGGGTGGTTCGCTCCGGCAAGTTCCTTATTCCTTCGCATCCATCGGAGTTCGTCATGGGACTCCAGGCTTAGCTTCGATCATCTCAGCCACCGAGGACACAACGTAAGAGTTCCGTTTGATTCTAATCTCTGTCTGTGGTTTGCAATAGGAATGAGGCTCGGGCGGCTATCGATCTTGGTCTTCCCTGATTTGGTCTCGTCGGAATTGGTCAGTTTCGGTGAGGTTCACCGTTGCCTGTTGGCGCGTGTCAACTGGAGTGGTGTCAATTGCCTCTTTTTTTTTTGCTGATTAGGGAGAACTCTAACCCTAATGTTTGATTTGGTTTTCTTTTGTTCTTCTTTGTTCTGTCCGATTATAGCATCAAAACCCTCCTATTTTTTCCTTGTTTGTTGATTCAAGTAGAATGATTGTTAAGGAGGTTGTTTTGGTTCTGTTACGAATGTTGGATGGATGATTAGAAACTTGAATTGCTAACAAATTTTGTTTCATGTATGAATGTTGAATTTGAAGTATGGAATGTTTAATTTCAATGGAATGTGTCATTTTGAACTAGAGTATGATTCGGTTATTTGTGATATTAGTAATGTTGAATGTGAAATTGGATTCGGTTGAGTATGATTAATAAATTGGAATGTTGAACTTGTATTATAAATGATTCGGTTGTGCTAAGTTGAGATAGCTTTACATAATATGATTTAATAGGATTGTGTGATATGTTTTATGGAGTTGTAGCCGGTCAAGTGTGAATGGATTGTGTGAATTTGATTAATGTTCATGAACAAAATATTTTGTATTGTATGTTGTATGTTGTATGTTATAGCTGTTGTATATTGTATTTTGGTTGTTGTATGTTGCATGATGTTGAAATCCATGTTGTATGTTAACTTGTGATAATGATTGTTGTGGTTGCCATGAATTGAATAATGAACATGATCTTGCTTTTGTAAATTGTTGATATATGTTATTGTGAAAACATGTTCTTGGTTTTGTAAAGTTGATGTATTTTTTGTGAAATAGGATTAATATTGTTATTAGGGTGTATGATTGGTTTTAATTTGTAGGATTTAATTGTAAATAAATAGATTTTTATGGATAATTAGGAGAGAGTGTGATCAACAAATAAAAATTTCGTACTATGTGTCTAGGATAGATTTTCATCATTGAGTCCATGAGAGACAACTCGGACCTCTGCTATATTACCTGAGTGATAATTAGGGATTTTGGTTAATTATAAATTTTAATTTTGAAGGGTGTTAGTGACAAAATAAAGAAAATAAAATAAATAAATAAAAATTTAACAATAAAAAAATATCACATCAAAATTTTGACGTCATTGCCGGAAATTCATATGATGTTTGTTTGTATATGACTGTACATTAGTGTTGTTGATTACTTTATTCTTATCTGATTCATTCTTTTATTCGTTCATTTATGTGTGCATTTTATTTATTTATTTATTTAATTGTTTAATTCTGATGATTCTAACTACTTTGAGGATGTTGTTGATTCAGTGGCATAAAGGCTTAATTGTGACTTTTCTATCTTGGAGAGGTATATGAAAATGTAGGGATTTACACTGGAAGCAATGCCCAAGAATCACTTCAAACAGTCGTGTAGCAATTGATCTCACATATTTTGTAAAGTTGGAGTACCCAGGGCGATCAGGGATCAAGGGTCTCACTTTTGCAATAGATTTTCTACCCAAGATGAAAGTGGAGTTATTCTATCTCACCTTGTTATTGTTTATATTTCATTGCTTGTTTTATTTTTGTATATATTTTATTTCTTGTTTAGTTTAGGATGTGTAGAATTATTTATCATTCTTTCTTAATAATTTCCCCCTGCATGACTTCATTCATCTTAGGAATTGTGATAATTTAGTTAACTAAGTTTATCAATTTTAGAGGTTCATAGTCATGAAAGAGTTATTGGATTACATGTGGTCACAACTTAGTAATGGATTCTATGTTGATAAGTTGAGATGATGATTTATATCTACTTAGTGAGGATTGAGCCTTATTGTTATATTATTTGCTGTGTGTCACTTGTGGTGATTGTTGCTCTAGAACTTACTCTGATTCTGTTGAGACCACATTACCATGAGGTTGCATGATTTTATGAAGGTCATTTTCTTATTTTTCGTTCATTCATTCTCTTTTGTCGGAATAGGTTATTGAATAATTCTTCTACCATGTGTCATCTTTTCCCTATCATATCTTTCATTTCTTTTCCATTGGATTTGGGAACCTTGAATGTTGAGATGAGAATTTTGTCCAAGACGGATAAAAGTTTAAGTGTAGGGGGTGTGATTAGATAGTTCACCATTAACAAACCATTAGAATTTAATTTTTTATTTTGTTTATTAGATAGGGTTCATTTTTTATTTTATTGTATTTTTAGATAGGTTGGAAAAAAATTTAGAAAAAATAGAAAAAAAAACCGATTCAGTGAAAGAAAAGAAAAGAAAAGATACTAAAAATTGGAAAAAAAATGAAAAAATATAATAATAAAAGTTTGAATTGGTGAAAATTATTAGGGATGGGTGATAAGTTTTTGCAATTCTTGTTTCTCCTATTATGAGATTTATTGTAGACATTTTAGTGTAGGAGAGAGTTAAGAGTTGTTTTTTTGCTATTAAATCACCCCATACTAGCTTGGATTGATATCTATTGGGCATAATTTTAATTGTACTTATCTATAAAATATATCATTGTTCCCATGTCTTCCACTTGTCTCCTTGATTTTATTCTATTCATTGTTTTCCTTACCCACATTGTCTTTATTTCATTATTCATGTTTCTTTTGCAAAGCTAATAAACCTTTATGAATTGTGCAACCTTATGCATATGATAGTAGTGGAGATTAGAAGAGGAGCAAACATATGGTAGTGCATGAACCATGAGTAGCTTGAGAGAGCTCTACTATTTACATGATTATGAGGATGAGCTACCATATTATCTATCTTGTGAGGTTAAAAGTGTTCATTCTCAATTTATTCAGGGTGAATTAAAATTGCTATTTTGTTGATCCACGTGAGAATTAAGTTCTGGATTGTTTGAGTTTTTAGAATTTGTCACTCTTATTTAATTTGTTGTTGCAACTTCTTAATATGATTAATATTGTTAGGGTGGAAAATAATGTATAGTTTGGTTTACTTGCACGAGATGTGCAAGAATAAGTGTGGGGAATTTGATAAGTAGCATTTTGACAGGGTTAATTAGGATTATATTGGACTAGTTTGATCATATTTCATGTCATAAATTGAGCTTTTAGCTTATTTCTGTACTTTAGATGAATTTTAGATTTTTATTCTATTTTTAATTAATTTGAGGTAATTTATGGATATTAATTTATGGTATTTGATTTTGTAGAAAATTAGAATGAAGACAATAATTTTTGGATAATTGCAATCAAGCCCAATTGCAAATAATTGAAATCGGGCCAAAGAAATCAATTCAGAAAGCCTACAAATAGGCCCATGAATTTAGAGAGAAATCAAATCTGGTTCGAGTCAGGTTTAAATCGGATTTAAATATGACTCAACCAGGTTCAAAATTGGCTCATCTTGGGTTCAGATCTGGTTTAACACGAGTCTGGTTCAATTAAGGCCGATTTAGTGGAGTTGTGGTTGACCCGGTTCAGCGCAGCGTTAAAAGGGTCGCCGGTTCATCAACGCAAAGGGGGGTTCGTCAATCGCGACTACTGTTGTTTCTCTTTTCTTCTTCCCCGATCGTGATCCGACTGAGCTCCCATCTCCTTCATCTTCCCTGATCATCACCTCCACTCCTCTTCCCGATCAGCAACAAGGTGGTGGTCGGCGTCCACAAAGGTCTACGAGTACTAACGCAACCGCAGGGGACTCGTCGTGGGTGATTCGCTCCCGTGCTTGCTCCTCTTTACCCCTCTGGTCCTTCAATCATCATGGGTGGTTCGCTCTTGCGATTGGTGGCCGGCGGTACCTCATTCAGTAAGGGTATCATCGTGGGTGGTTCACTCCAACAAATTCCTTATTCCTTCGCATCCACTGGAGTTCGGCACGGGACGTCGGGCTTTGCTCTGATCATCTCAGCCACTGAGGACACGAGGTAAGGGTTCTGTTTGATTCTAATCCCAATTTATGGTTTGCAGTAGGAATGAGGCTTGGGCGGCTATCGATCTCGATTTTCCCTGATTTGGACTCACCGGATTAGCCAGTTCCGGTGAAGTCCACCATTGCCTATTGGCGCATCTCAACGGGAGTGGTGCCGATTGCCTCTGTTTTTTTTGCCGATTGCGGAGAACTCTAACCCTAATGTTTGATTTGGTTTTCCTCTGTTCTTCTTTGTTCTGTCCGATTATAGCATCAAAAACCCCCTATTTTTCCTTATTTGTTGATTCAAGTCGAATAATTGTTAAGGAGGCCGGTTGTTTTGGTTTGGTTACGAAGTGTTGGATGGATGATTAGAAACTTGAATTGCTAACAAATTTTGTTTCATGTATGAATGTTGAATTTGATGTATGGATAATTTCAATGGAATGTGTCATTTTGAACTAGAGTATGATTCGGTTGTTTGTGATATTAGTAATGTTGAATGTGAAATTGGATTCGGTTGAGTATGATTAATAAATTGGAATGTTGAACTTGTATTATAAATGATTCTGTTGTGCTAAGTTGAGATAGCTTTTCATAATATGATTTAATAGGATTGCGTGATATGTTTTATGGAGTTGTAGCCGGTTACATGATGGGTTGTGATTCAAGTGAGAATGGATTGTGTGAATTTGATTAATGTACATGAACAAAGTATTTTGTATTGTATGTTGTATGTTATAGCTGTTGTATAGTGTATTTTGGTTGTTGTTTGTTGCATGATGTTGAAATCCATGTTGTATGTTAACTTGTGATAATGATTGTTGTGATTGTCATGAATTGAATAATGAACATGATCTTGCTTTTGTAAATTGTTGATATATGTTATTGTGAAAACATATTCTTGCTTTTGTAAAGTTGTTGTATTTTATGTAAAATAGGGTTAATATTGTTATTTGGGTGTATGATTGGTTTTAGTTTGTAGGATTAATTGTGAATAAATAGATTTTTATGGATAATTAGGAGTGAGTGCAATCAACAAATAAAAATCTCGCATCATGTATCTAAGATATATTTCCATCATTGAGTCCATGAAAGACAACTCGGACCTCTACTATATTACCTGAGCGATAATTAGGGGTTTAGTTAATTATAAATTTTAATTTTGAAAGGTGTGAGTGACAAAATAAAGAAAATAAAATTTTAACAACAAAAAAAACACCACATCACTCCTCCAAAAATAAGCAACAGAGCTATCCAAGCAGTCGACACCGTCCTTGCCCGATCCTCGGGACCCAGTCGATGGCTCTCTTGCTTTTGTGCTTACCATTAGTCGAGTCCATTAGTATGCTCGTGAACTTCGTCGAGCCACCAAGCAATGCTCCGGGAGTTAGTCCTCTCCCTTTGAGTCCCAAAGACCACTAGCCGATCGAGCCTGTTGAGACCTGTGGCAGCAGTCGCCTCCTCAAGTTCATAGAAGGGATCACTCTCCTGGGTGGTTTGTCCAATGGCATAGCCCGGTGTGTCCCGAGGTCTTACCGGGTCAGACCGCGAAGCTTGGCAAGATGATAACAAGGATAATGCTCCCTGAGGCGACATCCATATGATCACGGAGAGATCAACTGGGAGAGATTCCAATTGGGCCAGGAAGGCACATGACCGACAGCTTGAGGCCTATGGTGTCAACACCAACTTGAGGCACATGCCTTCGTCATTCACGCCACTATTATAAATTATAATGTGGCGCGCATCTTCGTGGACATAGGTAGCTTTGTCAATATTACTTTTAAGAAGGCATTCGACCCGATGTAGATAGATGAGGTCGAGCTATAGCCTATGGCAACTTCCATGTTTGGGTTCACGAGCCATGTGATATAACCTCTTGGCCAATGAATCAAGATTATGGGGTATAAAACAAAACATAATATTGTATGGTTCAACTTATTTATTTGGAGGGAATAAAACATAATCAATTTAATATTTACTATATTATCCTTGATTCAATTTATTTTTAGAATAAATTAAGTTAAATTAATAATATTAAAGATGATAATAAATTGATAATATATAAAAATATATATATTTTTAAATTTAAAATAAATTTATATTTTTAATAAAATAATTTATTATAATAATTATTTTAATAAAATAGTCATTAAATTAATAAATATAATTTGTTAATTTATTTTTTAAAATTTAAAATAAATTTATATATATTTTAATAAAATAATTTGATAAAATAATTATTTTAATAAAATAATGTATTAAATTAATAAATATAATTAGTTAATTTTATTTTAATAAAATAATTTGTTAAATTAAAAATATAATTTGTTAATTTTATTTTTTAAAATTTAAAATAAATTTATATATATTTTAATAAAATAATTTATTAAAATAAATATTTTAATAAAATAATTTGTTAAATTAATAAATATTATTATGGGTTGGCATACCTTAGTCAAGAAAGTCAAGCTTTGGTCCAATTGGAAGCAACATGTCGGATACAATGCCCAACCCCATGGCCGACTAGCTCAGTTCGGTGTCCAACCTCACAGCTAGCTTAACTCAACACCTAGCTCGGTTCCACACCCGACTCCTACCGATTCCGACTCTGCAACTAGTTCACTTCCGTGTCTGACTACGCGAGCCACCTAGCTCAGTGTCCGAGCTGCGAGTTCTGAACTCGGTGCTCGATCGACTCTATAACCTACTCGGTGCCCAACCAGTTCGGCTCCCAATGGACTCCATGGTCTCCCAGATAGGGGTCGACTCCTTAGTCAATTCAGTCTCATCGAGTTCACACTCCCACCTAATGGTAGGTTACCTACCCCACTAATACAGCATAGCCTTGGACTGTACAAGCATAGGTGATAGGACTCCTAACTACCGCAATGACGTGATGTTCTCCTTACTTTCAATGTGACGCTCCCTTGTCATCAACAAGGCGTGTCCTTTGACGACCCCATATAACGTTCCCTCTTCTCGCGGGCGTAGGTATGCATGGATCCAGGATCAACATTTCTCTATTCTCGGTATTCCTTCTTCTTCTTCTTCTCTATCTCTGATCGGCGGATTGACTTGGGAGTCAGAGTCGCTGAGCCAGGGCACCCATGACTTCCATTCAAACCCCCTCTCTCTTTGGAGCACTGCAGGGAGGCCGTCTTTGCTAGTTGTTGTGGGATCCTTGTTGACTCCTTCAGCGTAGAAGCCAAGTATTCGGTGACTTATTTGGAGACGATCTCAAGCAGGAACATAATTGACATCATCTATTGGAACATTGAGCTAAGATCCTGAATTGAGACGTTCTAATTGATGACCATGGAAGACCAGCCATCATCACCATGACCCACGACGAATTTAATAGGATTGTAGCTGCTACTATCCAGACGACCTCATAGAATCAGCTTGGAGCTCCAGCGTC
>JBBMKF010459165.1:0-11558 GCA_037834155.1 Curcuma caesia | reverse complement strand
CTAGAGAATTTTCAGCCCAGTCAGGATTTTTCAACCAGAGAAATTTTTCAACCCGGCCGTCATTTGATTAATTACTATCGATCGGCCTTCTGGAAACATTAATACTCAATCCATGGTGATGAAGATGGAGATGAAGATCACACAGTCACGACAGCCATGAGAATTTTTCTTGAATCATTTGTATAATTATTCATCAGTCGTTTTCCACCCGATCTTTGACCATTCCACAGATCATGACTTGATCGCTTCCATTGAAATGCGATTTATTAATTTACTTGGTAGATTAATTCTGCATCGGTTTCCCGGCAGCAATCGCAGTCGATCTTTCGCGTATAAATTGGCGCGCGCAGATCGATTGGATTTCACCGAACGCATTCGCTCGAAAATCGTAGAAGATGGCTGCTCCTGCCTCTTCCGCGCTTCGCCTCCTCGTCTGCTTCGCCGTCGTCCTCCTCGCCGTCGCCGGCGACGACCAACCTCTCTACTCCGTCTGCTCCACGTCCGGCAACTACACTGCCAACGGCGCCTTCGACAAAAACCTGCGCAAGCTCACGTCCCTGCTCGCCGCCGTCGCCCCGACGGCCGCCGGCTTCGCGGTCAGCTCGCTCGGCAGCGGCGTCGACTCCTACGTGAGCGGCCTCGCCCTCTGCCGCGGCGACGTCTCCAGCTCTGACTGCGGGGCCTGCCTCGCCACGGCCGGCACCCAGGCCCGCGAGCTATGCCCCCGCAGCAGGCAGGCCGTCCTCTGGTTCGACCACTGCATGCTCAAGTACTCCGACGTCGACTTCTTCGGCAGAGTCGACTTGGACCACCAGATCTACATGTACAACGTGAACAACGTCTCGTCGGACCCGGCGAGGTTCGACGCCGAGGTGGCGGAGCTGCTGGGGAAGCTGAGGGCGGAGGCGGCGGCGTCGTCCCTGTACTTCGCGGCCGGGATCTCGCAGACAGGAGCCGATCGGGAGCTGTACGGACTGGCGCAGTGCACGAGGGATCTACCGCGGGCGGACTGCGATCTCTGCCTCGGCGCCGTCATCGGCCAGCTGCCGAGCTGCTGCGCCGGCAAGCGGGGCGGGAGAGTGCTCAGCGGGAGCTGCAACTTCCGATACGAGCTGTACCCGTTCCTCAACGTTTGAATTGATTCATAATATAATATTAATAATAAATCGTCGAATAATAACATGTAATGGTGGGAACGATCAATAACCAAATGCAGAATGAATAATCCCTTCTTATTAATTATTGTCTTATTTGCCGGAGAGAGCAGACTGGCTGAGTCACCGACTGCCGAGCCGAGTAGACGAGCTCCAAGTGGTCGACTATTGAGTGTCAAGCCGATAGTCGACTGCTGAGCCGAGAGCCGAGTGGCCGACTGCCGAGACGAGTCGCCGAGCTGCCGAGCCGCCGAGCCGCCGAGCCGAGTGTTGAGTTGCCGAGCCGAGTGCCGAGTTGCCGAGCCGAGTGGCCAAGCCAAGTGGTTGACTGTCGAGATGAGTGGCCGAGCCGAGTGGCGACTGCTGAGACGTTGAGTGGTCGAGCCGAGTGGTTGACTACCGAGACGAGTGGCCGAGCTGAGTGACGACTGTTGAGACGTCGAGTGTCGAGAAGCCGAGAGCTGAGTGGCGATTGTCGAGACGCCGAGTGGTCGAGACCTGCATTCAACGCAGTTTCCTTAAAACAGATTCGTCCCCTTCGGCGTTGCTTAGAGGTCATGACGGATGTCTGTTTCCCAGTATACAATGACTGGATCGGCAAGACGATCAAGCACAGATTGTTACCGGTGAACCGATTACACTAAAAAGCTATCAGTGGAGGAAGCAAAGGAAAGGAAAGCGAGGGATCGAGAATACTCTACTGTGGTCTCCCATTGCTTCCTCTTTTAAGATTAATGTTGGTTCATCTGCTTAGGCAAATTATGCCTTGATCGGTCCGATATTCGACGCACACAGATCGCGCTCGCACAAGTTGCCTTGCGGGTAATGCAATCCGAGCCTTGGATTTGCACCCCCTATGCAACCACACGTGAGAAAGAGTCTGCGCCTTGCATTTGGTCACAACATCAATACTTGTGATATAATATAAACCAACCAAGTTACCCCTCAACTACCAATGTAGGACTAAACTCTTCCATATGAGAGTCTTCTCCCTCCTTCTATTTCTTTATTTCCATTCACATTTCCAACATTAATATCAGCAGAGTTAATTTATTACACGTAAATAATCCTTTTACAATTTGTTTTTGATCGAAGTGATAGTGATTGTGATAACACTTACAGTCACAGCTGTTTGTTTAGATGGAGAATACATGTGTGAAGGAAGAGCTTTACATGCATCAGGTTGACAACCAGAGGGGCAGAGAGTTTTGCCCACAAAAGAATACAATCAATCAGCTAGAAGTAAATTATGCCAGTGAGATTGCCTCCCCTCAGAAATCACCCAGGAATCGTCGAGCTAGGCCGCGGCTGGATATCGACTCTTCGAAGAAGGCTAGGCGCGCCGGAAGTTATGAATTCTTGGCCTGCAGTTTTGGGGGATTGCAGAAAGTGTTTTTCAGCTTTAGATATCACATCTACACTTAAAAAGGGTGAGCAAAGCTGATTTCTTGAAGCTAACAGAAACAGATTGTTAGAAGAAAGCATGTTTAAGATTGTCAAGAAAAGAACTCTTGTGATGAAATGCTCACCATTTTCAAATATTTCTTATGGAGCTTTATGGCATGGCTGCAAGCTTTTTTTGCATCTAAATCTGATATCTCGTTTAATATCTGAGTTGTGGGAAACATCAATGAAAGGCAATAAGAGAGATGTGAGTTTTAATTGAATGAACTCACTAATTAAAAAGAGTTGTGGATAGGTTTGCAATTCTTTACCCTGACAACATCATCCAAACCTCGTGCTTCCTGCAGTATTTTCGCGCTTTTGTCCTTGAGAACACTAGCGACGAGAAAAACTGTGATTGGCAAAGGAGCTTCAGAAGTTTTAGTTCCATTCCTGATATTGTCCCTCTCAAATTTCCCGAATTGGCGTATCTTAACTTTCTTTTTGGACCCATCATTCTGTTCTAAGAACTCCGGTTCTTCGTAAAGGGTGAAGATATCTGGGTGATATTCTAAAGCCCATGTCATCTGTAAGAAATTTCAAATAAGACAGCATGTAAAATATATGTACAACTGTAATATGACTCAAGAACCGACGATCAGTAAGTTTGATATGATGTTTATTCCATGTTCATTTATTGGTTTAGTGTTCTCTAATTATGATGTTTGTTCACTATAGCTTACATGTTGCAAAAGAAAACCATCTTAATGTAAGTTGTAGTAACAGTAGGTAAGAAACTAAATAGGCATATTAGAGTGCATGGATCGAGTTTAGGTTAAGTGGCAATACCTCCCAAAGATACAAAGAATCACCAAAGGATAACTCTCGCCGAAACATTACCATGAACATACGAACTGCGAAAAGGTAATCACCACCACCCAGTGATTCTGTTCAACAGTAAAGGTAAACCAAATTAGTACCCGCGTAAGTGAAGAAAGAGTTAGGTCAGTGAGATGGCTCAATGATGAAGGCATCCTTTGATGTTCAAAAATAGAAAAACGAAACATGAGCACTGTAATTTTAATGTTGATGCATCTAATGTACCCTCTATGAAATAACAATTTTACATAGTATATCATCTTAACCCCAAATCCATATCTGAAATGTGAGAATTGAGATGTTTAACAGACTTATTGTCTGTATCTAGGCATGTTAACGCACAAAAAAACATTATGAATGCAAGCATGCCATAGTTTCTTGTGTCACATACCTATGTGTTGGTGAAGTTTTGGGTCCAAAATTTGTGTTATGGATGCTAAACTTTGGAGTTGGTTCTCCACCCCTACAGAGCTCGCTGTGCATCTGAAATTTCCTCGCTTTAAGAAGTCAAAATAACGAGGTGATTAAAAGACATCAGATAGAAGTAACAGAGAAATTCCTATCAAGGAGTTTTAACTAGTGGAAAGTATTTAACTTTTAGCCAGTTTAATCAACTATGGAGCAGACAATACTATCTGGTGTTTGCAATTCGTTAAAAGTTGCTATTGCAACATTCATATATCTGTTGCTTAGATGAAAACTGAAAAGTATATTGCTCGGATGAAAATGATAGAACAAGG
This sequence comes from Curcuma caesia, assembly GCA_037834155.1. Taxonomy (NCBI): domain Eukaryota; kingdom Viridiplantae; phylum Streptophyta; class Magnoliopsida; order Zingiberales; family Zingiberaceae; genus Curcuma; species Curcuma caesia. The sequence goes on along the minus strand of JBBMKF010459165.1, from coordinate 7,402 downwards.
CACTGTTCCTAGATATCACATGTGAAGAAAAGCCAAAATTTTCACATGCGAAGCAGATATTTGAAATTACTCTAATTTCGGCTTGGATATTCTTATAAAACATTTATAGCTCTAATTTTGAGCATGAGGCAGTGGTATAAGTAGCACTTAAAAACAATAGGAGCTAAATGTTCTCGATGTAATGCTTGAAACTGCAGGATATTTCAAAGAATAAACAAATACAAAGTGAGATGACAACAAAATATATACCAGTTTGCGCATCAACCTCTCAAAGCACCAAAATGCATCTGCTTCATCTTCAAGAAGAATTATCAGTGGAGAGCAAAGATCACTCATACCTGATAATTCACGCTATTTAGATTTTGATGTAACATACAATGGGGAAAAAACATGTCAACGTGAATTTTCCTGATTTTACCACCACTTCATGCTGGCTGATGATTATGATTCGTGAATACGAAAACAAAAGAATCAATTAAAAGGAAGAGAACAGCTATTTTAGAATGACATAATAACCAAGGATTTCAGTCTCCATCTAAAACATATAAAATGGCATGGGAGACTAGATCAAACACCAAATTAGAGTTTGTTGCTGAAGAAGGTTTGTTTCCCACCTTGACAGTAGCCAACATCTTTGTCAATCCAAGCATAGACAGCTAGAATATCCCAAAGTTTCGAAAGATTTTCTTTCTTCTCATAAAATACCAGACCTCTATCAGTCCGGAGCACATCAAGACCTATAACAAATAAAATTAAATAACAGCTTAGTTTTGAATAAATTACCATCGTTAAGGAACTGTTCTGCTACAACACATCTCTTGAGTAATTGGCTGAATAATTGCATCATAGTTTTCTCAGTTAGTCTAATTTTCTCATCTGTGGCATGAAACCTCCATCCATGAATAGCTACTATCTAGAGATACTATACTTAGATTGATCTGAAACATATTCCACATGAGTCGAAGAAAAAAAACTAATAATTCTCTTTATAGATGGTTAGCAGGGGGAAAACATCAAGAATATACAAAGCCACCAACTAGAAGTATCAAACTCATTTTCTAAAAAAAAAAAATTGTTAGGTAGATATCATAGAACCTGCTTATTTTGATTGGTTCATATTGTCGGTTGACAAACACACACAGGGAAGATGCATTAATATCCGAGCATAACAAAGATCATGAGAGACAAAAACTGATGGGAACAAACACATCAAAGCATAGAAGAGAGGAAAACCAAGGTACCAATTTGGTGTAGCGTAAGCTTCCACTCAATCACTTGTTTATCCATCATAACATCCGTGCTTTCAGCAGAACTATTAACTTGTTCACTGTGGGGAGGAGTTTGACTAGGGCTGGCTTCCATGAGAACTAAAGGGTCGTGAATAGGTTGACCATCCTCAGTGACTAATGGAGCTGTGACAATTATTCCACTGCCGACATGAGAATCCAACTCATGGCACACATCCTTCCATCTTTCGTATTGCACTCTGTATGACAAATTTATATACCTTAGCTGGATGCTAATAAATGTAAACATTTCCCCTATTCATCCAAAAACTACAGAATGTAATTAACAAAACTAATCCACATATGGACTTTAAACAGATAACCTTATTCCAACTAATCTAAAGAAAAATGAAGTATTATAAGGCTTTTGGTTGAGAGTCCATCTCAAAGAACTTGTTAAATTATTAAAGCAAATAGAAAAAACAATCAATGGCTTGACCACTATAGCTTGTACATATGATTGATCGCTAAGTGCTAGAGAAAATATGATCCAACAGTTTCTGGGGTAACTTGCAACTTCTGTAACACTACAAATCTATTAGTATATATAAGTATAAATGAAATTATTAAATAAGGTTGAACAAAAGAAACAAAAAAACCTTTTTAATATCCGAGGGTAAGTTCATGTACATTTATCCTCCTATGCCAGAATTGCCAGAAACCTTGTGCACTGTGTTTGTCTTTACTTTTACATAGTTTGTATGCAAGGCTATACTACCTAACCACTACCTAACCTGTGAACTGACTCATAACATGTGATTAGCTTTACATGCCATATTTACCATTATACTTGAAGAGAGGAAAAACAATTGTCAGAGAAACAACATGAAATAATAAAATGGATTATCATCATCCAAAGCAAAGGTGGAAGCTTGATTCCAAAAAAAAATACTAATTCCATTTACAAAACATGCGCAATATGGCAATTGGAAGATAAACTATATCTTGCATCAGTTATGCCATACCTCCGTTGTTGTCTCAGCTCTTCTCGTTCTTCAAATGTGCTTTTGGGATCAAAGCATCCAAGTAAGAACTCCCAAACCTGTCCTCTTATAGAAGGATGAACACCCTGATCAAGTTTTTTGTGGATTAGAGTCAAAGATGATTCTGTATTGAAGTGCATTGCTTGTTATTTTGCATAGAAAAAAAAACTGAAATTGAAACCAAGGTACTGTGTTACCAAGAACAAGAACACATGATTCAAAGAAATAATTATGCAGTATTCCCTGATGTCAAACTACTAGCCATGGAAAGAAGAATGTTCATACAGCCAGGTCAAGTTGATTCTATGAAGTCTATGAAAGACAGCAATAGAACTACTAGTTGTGGAAAGATGGACTATTTAAATACAAGAAAATCACTATGCACCATTTATTTTATCGAATACTATTCATGGTGAAAGGAATGTTCATAAGGCAAAGTAATTTGATCATGAAGTCTACCTGAGACAGTGTCATAGCAATATTAGATTATATCAATAACCTTGACCAAAATAGCCAATGTTGATCCCAAGATTTGATGAAAAAGCTTGAGGGTCATGTTAGACCTTGTGAATTAATGAATAGCATCTTTAAAAATCTAATGTGCATAGATAGAAGAATAAGCCATGATAAGCCTGTCCCAACTTAGAAAATATTCAGAAAAAAATGAAATATTTTCATATAATTTTTGTTAACTTAGAAAAACAGATATAGACTTTGGCCATGATTATGAAGATTTGTTTATAGTAACAAGAAATATTTAGTTATTATATTAATGTGATACAGGAAATCAAAGTTATCAAACTGCAGTTACTAGTACTAGGAGCATAATAAATGAAAATAATATTGTGTCAACTACAATAAACTAGAAAACTCAAATTGCGGAATTGACATTGAGCGAAACCTAATGTATCAAATGGAACTACAACAATGAGAAAATAAATCAGGGAATATTTAAGACTGAGGGACAAGGAATCCTTATAAAAGTTTTAAATATCTTGCATCTAATATTCAATAAGTAAATGAAAATGAGAGGGTATCATCATTAATAGGAAAAACATTATATGATTAAATTGGAAACGAGAAAGGATCTTATCAAGTGTTATATGTTTGTTTTGTGCCTATAGATTAAAAGAAAATTGTATTAGAATGTGACCCTTGATATGTTTATAGAAAGGGCAAAAAAAATTGTAACATCATGACTATCATGAAAAGTTATTGCTGCTAAATGATGAAAGCAAAACAATGAGCATACCCCTCTTTGAATTCGGCTGAGAACTGAAGCAATATCCAATTGACCTTCTGGATTGAAGGCAGCTTGCCATCTTCGAACACTTAGAGTCTTTCCAGCCTACATGAATAAGCTAGAACAACATTTTTGAGGGAATTTTAACAGAAACAATGCACAAGGAAATCTAATTAAACTGAAGATGCTCTCTCCTGGAAAGCAAACTAACTAGTTTAACAAAGATATAATGGAATCTCTCAAGCTCTCGTGCAGGTTCCGAACCCAAAACTTGTCAGCAACACCTAAAACTCTTACCAGCTGAACTAATTGGCACCTTCAAACTTCACTTAATAAGGGAAAGAATCATATCCTTAAATCGAGAGATTTAGTAAACACAGAGGAAAGCAGAACCTACACGAATTTATTAGAAAGAGAATTTCAGAAAAGGCAAACATATCATCAAGCTCTGAGAAAACTACAAATTTGTTATAGCTCTTGGTCTTCTGGTTTTGTAGATCAAATCCACATTCTTAGAATGTGACTGCTAAATTGACATGATACAGACACTCACCACACAAAGCCAATCAAGATAACTTTTTTATGCCTATCAAAGTAGAAAATTTGCGCCTTGGAGGAGCTAAAACATCGAATTATTTAGAGAAAAAGAATTCCATTCCGCGAACAAATTACACTGAAATCGACCAAACCATACCTTAATTTTGAACTTGCTCTTAGGGCCCTCGGCGCACTCAGTCCGAGCCTCGTAAAAAGAGTCCGCCGGAACCCCGCTATCTCTCCACACCATGTTCATCATTTTGCCAAATTCCCGAAATGTATCAGAACACTATCCGCTCGCCAAAAGAATCCACGCCCGATCGAGCTACAGCAAGATTTGACCTTCTACTCCGCGCCGGTCAGGAACGGTCCGAGATCGAGGGCTGCGCAAGGAAAAAAGATGGCTTCGGAGAGCGAGGAAGGGAGGGAGGGAGGGAGGACGCTCATGAATAGCCGGCCAAACGGAACGAGCCCTCATGGCTCCGCTTACATTTTGGTCGATTTAAGTCACCAAGCTGCTTAATTTTAGGAGTCTCCGACGGACTAAGAGCGGGAGACGAAGGAAGACCACCGATTCCATCGCCGCCCGACTCGGAGACTTCAGCTTCCTGGTTGGCTTGCCTTTAAACTAGCTTTGACTTTTTTTTATTGGAGTTGACATTTCGATGAGATAAAAAAGATTTATTTTGGATGAACACAACAAGATAATAATAACAACAATTTGCCAAATAAAGACCATCGCATCTATTTCACCTGTAAGTAATTCTGAAGTGTTACTTCTGAAATAACAAAAGGGTGCAGGCTGTGCTGCTATATTTACGATATTACAGTTGTTCTAGAGAGAAGGGAAAAATGATAGTCATGAAAGCCAAAACTGAGAACCTTAAAAGTTACCCCCGAAGTATAACTGAGTTAGTTATGACGGAACAGACTTACGAAAAAGAACTTTAAAAGTCGATTATCGGTTCTCCGATGGTCAAATTTCTATGGAGGGACCATGGCAAGTTAAACAGCTTGGCTGCCACGAACTTGAAGATTTTGTTCACGTTTATGTTGTGGGTTGCACTCGAGAAGAACAGCGTTGCTTTCATTGCTCTTGCATATGCTCTGGCCTGCCAAACCAAACCAAACAAACACAAATCCACAGATTATCAATCCACTTTGGTTAGGAAGTAATAAATTATGAAAATTTTATGAAACTAATGTTGCCGATCTATCGAGCCCATTCGATCGATCTAGTCAAACGAGCTACACGAGCCGATTAATATGGTCGGGTTAGTCGAGCTAAGTGACTTGGATGGATGTTGATTGGAGTGACTGAGTTGGCCAAGGCAGCTAAGCAAATTGGTGGAATAAGCAGACAGTGGCTTAGTTGGAGGTGCCTACTTTCCCTTGGACAGAGACAAACAGGGAGTGAGTGAACGTACTAAGAAATCACCTACCATGCAATGAATCCTTTTGGATCAGTTTCATGATCTTAGAAAAGATCCTGAGATTATAAGATGAAAATATCTATATTGGTATGAGGTCTTTTGAGTAAAGTTAAAAAACAAAACCATAAGGACGTGGGTTCAAAGCGGACAATATCATTCCGTTTTGGAGATATATGTGGATTCTATTAAGATTTAACACACGCACCCAAAGTTGAAACCTCATGGAGACCCTACTGCACTACTTTGGCCAGGCAATTGTAATGAATCAAATCATGAATGGAAGAAGGGGGAAAAAAAGCTTAGCAATCATTTACTCCTTCAAAACTCACAAGGAACAAAAGAAAATCACTTCCTATCAGTGGCAAAGTACTGTGAAGCTAGCTAAATTACCTGATTCACTATGGCCCATTGCATTTCAAGAGGAAGTTGAACAAAATCATCAAACTTGGTTCCTATTAAAATAGGAATTGCTGCCTAAATTGAACCAGAAAGATCATCAGTCGCATCACTAAAATCCCAAAGAAAACCATATCATAAGAGAAAAACAGGAGGAAAATTTGCACCTTGTTCCATTTTCTTGCTCTCTGATACCAGGCAATGACACTAAATGTGAAAAAAAGAGGAGAAAATATTACAATAATTCACATTGAAACAGATGACAGAAAATTTTGAGGGGGGAAAAACTAACTTGTTTAGAGTGGAGCGATTTGTGAGGTCGAACATTATGAGAATCGCCACAGAGTCTTTGCAAGCTATAGGAACATGATGGAGAAATTTGGCATCACCTGCAAGTTTTCGATGGCGAACTCTCCAGTAAGATGCAGAAAACGAAGCTACGATTGTGCTTGATTAGTAAACTAATTACCTCCTACATCCCAAATACTGAAAGCAATTCTTGCTCCTCCCTTAACATCCAAGACTTTGTCCATCAAATTTAAACCTGTAATTTCTAGCCCTCTTTGTTCTTCCGCGCCACCCAAATACTTCATCTACCGAGAAAAAAAGAGAGAACAAAAAATCAACTAGAGGAACTAATTCTTCAAAAAGCAAAACTATATTTAGGTCTGCAAATCCATATACCATGAAGCTGGTCTTTCCTGTGTGCTGGTCACCAAGCAAGCTGACCTTGAGAGTGACCAGGTCCGGATCCGCCTCGACGACATCCGCCCGAGCTCCGGACGCGGGGGGATGGACGCACTGCACGAGATCGATCTGAGGAAGGGAAGAAATCTGGGCCTTGAGGCGGCGGTAGCGGCCGCGGGCGCCGGGGGAGGTGCAAGAGAGGAGGCGGCGCAGGACGAGGCGGAGGAAGCGGCGGAGGAGGGAGAGACTCAGGACCCGGGACCATCGGAGGTCGACAGTGACGCCACTCATGGTGAGGCGGAGGCGGAGGCGGAGGCGGAGGCGGCGTTACCGGGAAGGGGGCTGGCCATCAAAGAGAGGGAGAGGACGAAGAGGAGGAAGGTGCTGCGTTGGGTAGGAAAGTGGAGGAGAAGCTAAAAAAGGGATATTATGCATTTTATTTAATTTCTTAAAATGAAGTAAATTAATTTTATCAAATAAAAAAGTGATTTAAAATTGTAGAAATTAATCGACCACGTCGTCGCGACGACTTTAGTTTGGCGACTAACGACTTTTTGATCGGGAGTTGACTGGTTGAACGAGTATTGCCGGTCAAGTTGGAATTGGTATGCTTCATTAATATTTTTAATATAAATATAAAAAATTAGATTGGTTGAAAATTCATTCGTTTGTTTATTAGGGGATAAATTAAAATAATATATATATATATATATATATATATATATATAAACGCAACGATACATTATATCAAAATGCAACGTGACACACTATAGATCTATGTCTCACATCCATGCAGTGGATCTTATATTTAGGTAGTGTAGTGTGTCATGTTACATT
>JBBMKF010459156.1:0-11558 GCA_037834155.1 Curcuma caesia | reverse complement strand
TGACCATTTTTTGTTTCATTTTTGAATTTTAGTGAAATAATAGTATTACTTTTGTAACACGTTCCCTTCATTTTCAACCTTTCTATATGTTTGTCTCCATATTCAATTCTACTAACGCCATCTGAAAATTTCTTTTGGATCCATATATAAAGTTAATTCTTGATTACATGATATAAAGTTAATTCTTTTGGGTCCATATACGTTTGTCTCCTTCCTTTGTTTCATTTCCTTCCTCCTTCAACCTTCAAACTATCACTAATACCATGCATCGAAGCGTTAGTACAACACTAAAACAAGTCAAAGACCAAAACTACTGCACGGCTCGAAGTGCCGAGTGATATTGTTAGATACGAGAAATTATAGGATTTATTTATAAACAAATTTACCCTTATTGTTAAGGATTTGAGGGGATTAATAGAGCCCAATGAGTAGTAATTAAATCAACCCACTAATTCAATTAGAAGCCCAAATAACCAGCCAATTCAAAGGCCCAATTGCAGCCCAATTAAAAAGCCATTAATCAGCCCTGGGTTAATGGATTCGGGTTCAGTTTAAACCCGTTAGCCGCCCCGCCCGGCAAGAAAACTCATCGCGACTTTTCCTCCCCGCTCCATGCGCCTCGCAACCGCGACGCTGCGACTTCTTCGCGCGTAGGTCGCGTCCCCCGTAGCGGTTGGGTCTAGCGGAACTGCTCGCGCCGCATCCGCCGAAACGAACCTCAAGTAAGGAGAGCTATAAGAAAGCCCGATCGCGAGCAGCCAGAACTCGGCCTCTCCTCTCTAATTCGCCGCCCACGCCGCATCCGACAAGGCTCTCCACCTCTTTCGCCGTTACCGCCGCCGCACCGAGGATGCCTACTGCAAAAGGCTGCAGTTTTTGGAGGCCCTGGATCTTCTAGATGAGATGGTAAAGAAGAATTGTTCCCCTACTGTGGAAACCATCAGCACTTTGATTCACGGTGTTGGTCTTGCGAAGAACCCTGATCGTGCATGCAACTTGTTCGACGAAATGGGTGAAAGAGGTCTAACTCTTGACAGAGCAACTTACAATGCTCTAATGGGCGCGTTTGTAAGGGCTGGTGATCTTAAGTGTGCTTTGGTGATCATGGATGAGATGAAGGAGAAAGCAATTGGGCTTGATGACTTCAGTTATTACATCGTATTCTATGGCATGAAGAAGCATGAGGATTTAGAAGGGGGTATGATAGCAGAGACAACTATCTTCGTTCTGTGAGACAGTATGATGACAATAAGAAGCACATAAGCTTGATCGATGCCTTCTGCAAGGCTGCAAAGTTGGGCATGGCTCATAAACAAGGAATTGAAGAGAAGAGATTAAGGCAGCAGAGGACCTTGATTGGTACGGAGAGATTCTTAGTGTGGTAATTCATCAATCAGGTGGGTACATTCTATCCTTGGACTCTTATATTTTTCCTGTGCATGAATAAATAAAATTAAAAAGATATATATATGTATATAATCAATAATTATTTTCAAAAAGGGAATTAAAAGGATCTCTAAAATACTGAAACAGGATTAAAATAATTAAATCATTAAAGGGTAATGAATTGATTTATTTCCTGTTCACACATAGGTTCATCAGGGGAATTAAAATGGGAAAAGGTGTTTTCAAAATTTAAATAGATATTCTGACTTACTTTGCCGTTGATACACATCTTTATACTGCTTGATCTGTTATACTCTTTGCTGTTGATATTTACCTGTTGATACTTAGCCTTTACCGGTTGATTCTTAGCCTTACATGTAAATCTTATGGTGATACTTAAATGAACGAATAAGAGGAAATTTGATTTGAGTTGGTCGTTTAGACCAAATCGAGAAGATACATACTAAGAATGTAACCATGATGGTAATTGATGAAAAAGATATAATGTGAAATGAGATAAAAGAAAATATTAAAAAGTGTTAACTATGACCTAGTTTTTATACCAGAGTTTTACCAGAGTACTGGACCATACACGATCGTACATCTAAGGAGTGGTGGCGTGATGTAGCCCTCGGTCCAGAGACCGTACACTTGGGTAGTGGTGGCATGATGTAGCCCTTTGTCTCGCGCACTTGACCGCCCACATAGTATTGTGGTAGAGTAGAGGCCGCGGTCAGTGTTTACCTTATCTTCCACCGGTGAGGGTTGTTAGCCCATACGTTAGATAACGTATGTGACAATAAATTCTGAGGAGGTTATAGGCTGTTAGCCTATATATATGAGTTATTATGATTCTCTGATGATATTGGCTCCTGATGTTCACCTTGATTATATAAATGTTGAGACTGATATTAATCCTGTTGAGATTAGACTAATGATGATTTATATATAACTTGATTAAATTGATTATAATTGAGTTAAGATAATCTATAGTTTGATTAAATAACAAAGATTGAGATGATTTATCACAATTGATGATAATAAATGATAATCAAGTTGAGAAACGAAATTCATATATAAACATGTGATCTGATTCCATACAATGATAACAAAAGATAATGGTACGTACATATTTATATATTATGTATACACTGAAGAACTTACGATTGAGATAATAAATTGTGATCTGCTCTGTTTCTTTTACTTCTTAAATAATATTAAGTTCATGCACATCTTTTTTCTGATTACCCACTTAGCTATTGGCTAACTATCTTTGACCTCTAGTTTTGCAGGCATAAATTTGTATACCTTGTTTATATTGAGACGGTAGTAGATAAGGATAATGAAGTTTGGAGTTCTGCCGGACTGCCCCCATCTCACAGCAAGGTGAAGTTAGTCTTCATTCACTTGTTTTTGGATTATTGGTTTTCAGATTTTATATGGTTGAGTTTGTGGTTTGATTGTTTTGTTGTGTGAGTATAGATGTGCTTTGGCATTTTCGTTGTCGTATGTGGATTTAATGTAGTTGTGACCGTGTGGGCCCTTATGTATGTGATGTAGCATGAGTTGTATATGTTTGGCCGTGTGGGCCTTTGTATATATATATATATGTTGGATTGTAGATGGTCGTGTGAGTCTCTGTATTACTATGTATTCAGGGAAAGTTGAATTGTTACAGGGGAGATGTCGCCGAAATTTTTTGGACGACCATCTCTGGGGGTGTAACATGCTTAGATAGATTCTAGATTCCTAGTTTGTATATATATATATATATACCTTATCTTCAATAAAGAAATAAGATATTCTTTTTATCTCGAATAATATGGTATTAAAACACCTTCGAAATTTAGAATTCAAAATTAGGATTCCATCTTTGCCTCTTCTTCCTCTCACGACGTGAGACGATGCTCCTCACATACATGCGGCGGTGCGACTTCTCGCCACAAAAGTCACCACGCGCCTCCGACCCCAATGTCAGTCAAATCCTGACCCTTGCGATCTAGCATTCTTCGAGTTCGGCCTTGACGCCCTCGATCGCAACAAGGTATGTTATGGTGATCTAACAACACTAAAACACTAAACGCCTTCATTGCACTTTTTGTAGATCTCAACCTCTCAACAACCACCTCCAACCCTGCTTTCTCTTCCCCACCGTCGCACTTCTTTCCTCAACACAAGCAACACCTATGCGTGACTACAAGTCGCATCATCTCGTGCGCCGAGCAACCGCCGTCGTATTTGTTTCCTGGACGTCATGTGTTCTCACTAGATGTGGTTTCCTACACCACTAGTGAGCCTTCGTGTGACAATAGCCGACGCTAATATTGGTTTGGTCTTCCTTCTCGCTAATATTGGATTCTTCTCTTATTTGACTTCCTTTGGTATATCTTATAGCTGAAAATAAGTCTTCTATTGTGAGAGATATGAAGCCTGTAATGTCTAAAATCATGGACTATAAGTTAAATGATTCAAACTATTTGGATTGGAGTAAGACTGTTCATTTTTATCTATGAAGTATTGACAAAAATGGTCATTTAACTGATGACCATTCTCAAGATAATTCAAAGCAAACATGGCTTAGAGAGGATGCTCATTTGTTCCTTCAGATTCGAAATTATATTGATAGTAAGGTAATTGGTTTGATCAATCATTATGAATTTGTTAAAGAATTGATGGATTGAAATTTCTATACTCTAGAAAAAGGAATCTCTCCCGTATGTATGAGGTTTGCAAAGGATTTTACCGTGTGGAAAAACAAGATCAACCTCTGATAAATTATTTTATAGTGTTCAAGAACACATATGAGGAGCTTAATATGTTGTTACTCTTTAGCCCTGATGTGAAGGTTCAACAATGTTAACAAGAGCAAATGGCTATTATGAGTTTCCTCACTTGCCTATCTCCTAACTTTAAGTCTGCTAAGTCACAAGTTCTCTCAAGTTCTGAGACCTCCTCTTTACAAGATGTGTTCTCCGTACAAAAAGTACTACACTCGTTCCACTTAGTGGTGCTTTAGTAAGTTGCAATACTAATTATGTGTCTGGAAAATCAACTAGTCACAGCGGAAACAAAGGAGGTAACTCAAAGGACTTTAAAACTCGAATGCCGAATTCGGATAGTATTATGTGCAACTACTATCTTAAGTTACGAAGTTTTAGTGTAGAAAGTTTCAGTACAAATTCAACAAAAACACTTGGCCCATATTGCGTCCACTAATGATGCCTCTGATAAATCAGTCATTATCTCTACAGATGAATTTATCAAATTTTTAAAATATCAAGAATCACTTAAGTCTTCATCTCTCTGTCACTGTTATTGTTGATTCAAGTAAACAAAATGCATATCTTCTTTCCTTATCTTCTAAATGGGTTATTGATTTTGGTATCATGGATCATATGATAGGTAATTCTAATCTCTTTTCTACTTTTCAAACTAACACTCCTACCATTACTTTAGCTGATGGGTCTCTATCTTGTATTCATGGGTCTGACACTATCAACCCTACCCCTTTACTTCCTCTATTCTCTATCATACATTTATCTAATTTATCCTTTAATTTGCTCTTTATCAGTCAATTAACTCATAATGTTAACTGCTGCATCTTTTTTTTATCATTGTTTATTTCAAGATCTTTTAATAAAGAAGATTATTGGTAAAGGTCATAAATATGAAGGTCTCTACATTCTTGGCATACCACTCCAAAATTCTTTTGCCTGCTCGAGTATCACTTCTCCTTTCGAGGTTCACTGTAGGTTGGGACATTCATCCCTCCTTGTTCTCAAAAAGTTTTGTCCATAATATGGTGAGGTGTCTTCATTAGATTGTAAGTCATGTTAGTTTGCTAAACATTACCATTTTAGTTCAAGTCCTAGAGTAAATAAATATGCTACTATTCATTTTGAATTAGTTCATTCTGATATTTAAAGTCCTTGTCCTATTTTGTCTAAACATAATTTTAGGTATTTTATTACTTTTGTGGATGATTATTCTCATGTAACTTGGTTATACTTTTCATTAAGTCGTTCTGAGTTATTTTCTCTGTTTTGTACATATTGTGCTGAGATTAAAACTTGCTCCATGTATCCATCTGTATTGTGCGAAGTGATAATGCCAAAGAATATACGTCTGATTTATTCTAATTTTATATGAATCAGAATGACATGCTTCATAAAACCTTTTGTATTGATAATCCATCCCAAATGATGTGATTAAACGTAAAAACAAACATCTTGAAATTGCACGGGCTCTTTTATTTTAAATGAATGTTCTCAAACCTTTTTGAGCTGGTGCAGTTTCTATAGCATGTTTCTTATTAATCACATGTCATCCTCTGTTTTTCATGGTAAGGTCCTTTATAAAATCCTTTTCCCCAATAAGTCATTGTTTCTTATTAACCCGAGGATATTTTGTAGCACTTATTTTGCATGGGATGTTCATCTGGGATGTTTATCCACATATCACTAAATTAAATCTCATGTTTTTAAAGTGTATTTTCCTTGGTCATTCTCATCTTCAGAAAGGTTATAGGTGTTATTGTCCTAGTATTAACAAATAACTTGTCTCAATTAATGTTACCTTCATGGAAGATGCATCTTATTTCCCATCCTTACCTATTCCAACTCGTAAAAAAGAGGATGATGATTTGTTAATGTATTATATCACATCCTTTGCAACTATCCCGGAACCAACTCCTGTCAAGCACTCCATTCAAGTCTATTCCAGGCATCAATCTCTTGATTAATGTCTTGCACCTACAATTTCTTCATCAAATCCAATCTCGAACGATGATCTTCCTATTGCATTACACAAAGGTAAATGTCAATGTACTTATCCTATTCCTTTTATTTCTTATAACTGCTTGACGTCTTCCTCTTGTTCTTTTATTGCTTCACTTAACTCTATCTCTATTCCTAAAACTGTCCATAAGGTCATATCTCATCCTGATTGGAAAGATAAATGATAGAGGATATGAATGCTTTAGATGGCAATGACACTTGACACTTGGTCGATTTATCTTTAGGGAAACTAGCTATTGGATGCAAATGGATATTCGTAGTTAAAGTGTAAGATATGAAAAATTCTTATTAATAGGGGAGAATGGAACTCGTCTTGTGAAGACGAAATGAATGAAATCGATTTGGGTGAAATCAGAGATTGTTTGGTTAGCGAACCAAACGAGTTAGTTTTGAACCAACTTGGTTTGGTTCGTGATGGAAGATGTTTTGACAAAATAAAAGGGATGAGAAGATTCTCTTGCAAAGACGAATTGAACAAAAACTTATTTAGGTCAAATCAGAGATCGTTTGGTTAGTGAACCAAGCAAACCAAAATTGAATCTGATTCGCTACAGTAACCAATTCAATACCCTAGGTTTTAAGCCAGTTTAGCCCAAACCCTAATCCTGTTTAAAAGTTACTGTTACTCCTCTTTAAAAAGGAAATCACGAAACCCGCATGACCTGCGACGCCGATGCCTGCCCTTCTACGTGACCAGCGACGTCGATGCTCGCGTCCGCCGACGGAGAACTCGGGACGGGGCTTTAAAGGGGGGCCGCGGTGATAGGGAGTAGAGCATGAGAAACCTAGGGGATATCACCTATTGCACCGCCTCGGTTCTTCTTCCCACCGTGCGACGTCACCCTCCTTCGCCGGTGCTTTGAGTCCTACGAACGCCGTCTGCCAGAGACAGGCCGGAAACTCAAACGCACGCGAAATAGGGGTTGTCTTCTTCCTTGTGATCGCACCTCCACGGCGACTGTGATCGCACCTCCCCACCTACGGCGATCGGGCCTCCCTACTGGTCGCAATCCTCTACCTCTCCCAACAGCCATTGCTGGTTCCCTGATCTCGTAGAGAGGAACAGAGGGCAATGATTGGAAGCCCTGTTGCTGTGTGAAAAATAGGGGAACGTCTCTTGTTTCCGATTGTGTGGAAGTGGAGTTGAGGAATCGGAGCTTGATTTATGGGCCAATCAAATTTGAGGTGAGTTCTTTTTTTTTTTGATCTGGTTCGGTTTGGTACAGATTTTTGGTGGATTGTGTTGGATGTTGGGAGTTTGATTCAGTTGGGTTGATGTGCTATAGGGTTTCGATGGAATGTGGACTGATCTGGTTGATGGATCTATTCTAATGCTAAGTTTCCGAGTATTGATTCTATTAGGTTTTTGTTTGGGTATGTTGAGGAATTTATTGTGCCTGCTGTTGGATTTTAGGGTTTCGGTTGGATTTGATTGAGATTGATCTATTGGATTTAGGATTCCTGTTTTATGGATTGATTGGAATTGGTTAGATTAACTTTAGATTCGGGTGAGATTTACTTTGTTGTAAAATTTAATATATCATCCTTACTGATGAATTGAGTTGATGTCCCACCCCAACTGGATACTAGATCCGGATGATAGTCTCTATTAGTAGTTGTGCCATGCCATTTCTAGTATCCATTGGCAGTTTGTGGCTTGACTTTTCTATTCGTGTGCCTTTTCCATGTTTTTTGGGTTTTGTTAGGATTTTTTTATTGTTGCTTTGTAGTGACTTAGTGTTTCTAGTAGTTGGTTCCGGGCTACGGTTTGTCAATTCTTATTGTTGTTTAATCATATCTGCTTCCTCATGCAATTCAATAAAATACTTGATTGTTTTTTTTAAATATCTTCCATTTATTGAAGCTTTAAATTAAAATAAACAATAAAACTTAATTATTTCATCCGATGAAAAATAATTTATTTCAAATTAACACCATTACGCTTTTAGTAACCCTCAAATTTATTCAATTTAAAATTGAGCATCTTAAATCCATAAATTTTGATTAAAAAATTTATTAATAATTTTTAAAAACTCATATTTATTATAAATTTGTGTTACATTTTAAAAGTCCTTTAATCCATCCATATCCTTATTTTTAATTTTAAAATTTTAATACAAAATATATAAAATAGCAAAGATATTAATAAAAATATTTAAGTTTTTTGTTTTTTATTTTTAATAATTAATTACAAGAGAAAAAAATAGAAATAGAAAATAAAAAATTTAATAAAAAATAAAAAAAAAACTTAGAATTATGTTAATTTAAGACTGTCGCACACTCCCTAAATCTATTCATATATTTTTAAAAAATTTAAACCTTTTACATTTATAAATAAATTTTGATAAAAAACCATTGATTAAAAAATTTAGATTTTTCTAAATTTGATCCTTGGACTCTCAGTGGTTTCTTGAATCCATTCATATTTTTATTTTTATATTTTGAATGATAATAAAAATAATAAAATCTAAAAATTACAAGAGAACATTAATAAAAATATAATATATATATACCTCAAATATGTTTTTGTTTGTGTTTCTTTTCTTTCTCCTTTTATTTTATTTTCCTTCTTTTTCTAAACAAATAGAAATTATAAAAAATAAACTTTTGTATTAAGAGTTTCTTGTAATTTTTAGGTTTTTATTTTTATTAAGATTCGAAATTTAAAAATAAGAACATTGATAGATTCGGGAGTATAACAACTAAAATTTAGAATAAATTTAAGCGATGATCAATTATTTTTTAAAAATTTATTTTGAATCTAAAAGTTTAAAAAAATTTAAAAAATTTGGATAGATTTAGAAAGTTATTAGCAGTGTAATAATATTAATTTAATATAAATCTAAAATTATTTTTTATTATATATTTTTGTTTTTCTTTCTTTTCTCATTTTCCTTTTTTCCTTTTGTTTTTTCTCTTATAATTAGCTATTAAAAAATAAGTTTTTTATTTTTTTATTATGGTTTTTGATAATTAAATTTTTTTTGTATTAAGTGATGGGTTCTAATGCAAAAATCAACATAAAACACAACAGAAGAGAAAACGTATCAGAAATCCATGTAAATTCTAGATTAATCGTTTGTATAGAAAGATACCTCTTCATGCATAAAACATTTACAAATTTAGAGAGTGTAGTCGATCTAAGCGCAATCAATATATTCGTGCCTCTATGGTATCAACATGAGCAAAACTGTCACCTGTCTCACGAGCACGATTGGAGAATCTTTTGTTACTCATACCATAGTGCTAGCTACTATAAAAAAAAGAAATTAAAGAAATGTTCACTTAACTGACCCAAAGTTAAATACATAATTTGGATAGTCTAAGTGTTCATATCTAAGTAGTTAACTTACATAGACTTCTTTTATGAACCCATTTATAAATTTGGATTTGACATAAGTATTTTATAGTGGGTATTTTGTCATAAAAAATTTCATAAGTAGTTTTATTATTCAATTTGTTACTTATAATTCTATTTTGAATATAGAAAGCCATGTTTATGACTTCGGCCCAAAAATGATTGGGTATGTTGTATTCATTTTGCATTGTTGTAGCCACTTTTGCAATGTTCTATTTTTTTCTTTCTACTATGTCATTTTATTGAGGGGTTTTAGGACACAAAAATTTGTGTATCTAGATAGAATTTTATGAACCTATGGTTTTTAAACTCTCCTCCATGGTAACTTCTAATCCTCTTAATTTTTATTTCATTTTCATTTTCTATGTGTTTGTAAAAATTATTATATAATTCAAATGATTCTGTTGGTGCAATCGGCCTCTAGGGTTTGGATGGTTTGATTTGAATAATATGTTTAAAGGGATTTCAAAAAATGACTTGATCATGGTTGATCAAGTTGAGTGTAAAGTCCAAGCAAAGTCAAGGTTGACTTGTAGCTTGGAAGTGAGTGAGAAGTTTAAGTAGGATCTAATACTTAGCAGTTGATGAAAAACCCTAGAAGAGTAAACCTTAGATAGTGGAAGTCCTAGTTGAGAGCTGGACACTGGAAGTCCTAGTTGGGAATTAAACAATAGAAGTCCTGCGAGATTAGGTAGTGGAAGTCCTGGTTGAGAACTAAGCAAACCTAGTTAGGAACTAGGTTAAGTCCAAAGTGGATCAACTGGGAGCTAAACACAAGGCAAAAAGAGAAGTCTTAGAGGAGTGAACTCTAAGTAAGTGAATCTAGTAGGTTAGGTAAACCAAGTATTAGATTTTGCGTTTTACTTGTTTGCCTTGCAAGAAACAGTAACTGGACAAAGACTCAAGTGGGACCAGTTAGAAACTGATCTAAGTTATCAAACTCATGGTCTAGGTGATTGAAGAGAATTCTGATCAAAAGTCTAGTTCACATGAATCACTCCACAAATAAAGTTTTGATTGAGTTTCAGGCGATCAGAAGGCCAACACTTGCAGGAAGACGATAGAGTTCCCAACTTAGTCAGCAGAGGTCCAGTTGCCTAGAGGAGCTTCTAATCGACCAAGGGAGTGTAGATCGAGTAGTATAAAAAGTGTAAGATACGAGAAACTTTGGGATTAATTATAAATAATTTAGTCCTAATTGGTTAACAAGGATTAAGGGGGATTAACTATTTCCTCTAATAATGGTCATTAGAGACTTGATTAGTATTGAATTAGGTTTTAATTTGGGTTTAATGTTGAAGCCTAATTAACCTAGCCCAATAAACTAATTAACCCTTCTCAATTTATCAAATGGGTTATTGGATCTGGTTTTGAACCCATTAAAATCGAAACCCATTAGGTTAGAATCCTTTTAACACCGCGTGATATCTCCCCTATTTTCTCACGCGATTGAGAAGGGAGCGACACGGCTGTTTCTTTCTGCCACACTAAAACCACCTATTGGCGCTCGATTGCGGTGACCGTAAGAAGGAAGGCGGTGCGCTCAGGGAGGAAGGACGCTACCTAGTGATTTCGGCACCTTCGGGAGAAAGATGAACAGATGTAGCGACCGACCATCCTTACTACTCTTTAAGGGCGACACTACTTAATTACTAACTTTACTTACTAATGTTAGTTATGTTATGTATGGCAGTACTTAAAGTTTTCAAAGTATGAATAAAATCCAAACATGCAACTAAGTAGTAGCTAAAACACATCAGTACAAAAGCATGCTATGGATTATCATGAATTTCTTCTATAAAAGAACTAACATATATGGTCACTGTAAAAAAAAATTCCCAGAGGGATTCAATTCTAGCATTACCGAGAGCATTTTAGCAATATTAGAATAAAGCAAATAATCCATCTACTATATCCTAGTAACAAGAAATAACATGTACCACCTCTAGATTCTTCTAACAATTCAAAGCAGCAGAAAGAATAAATTAACATCCATTTAAATTCTTAGCAAGGTCCTC
>JBBMKF010459147.1:0-28555 GCA_037834155.1 Curcuma caesia | reverse complement strand
TTGGTTTTTTATTAGATGGATTTCTAAAGACTCAAGATTCAACTGAACAGTTGATAACATCCCCAGCTGCATTACTTCCCTTAAACATGGAACAAAGCTCTATTGGTTTAGAGTCATCAGGTATTACATTCCTTTTATGTGTGTTAAAGTTTATTGGCTAACTACTTATCCCAAAAGCTCAAGCCAATAGGAAAGGAACCAATTATATTTATATTTACAATAGACCTATATGAGATCTAGAGCCTTTAATAGGCTCCCTCACTCCTATCATGTTTTTTATACTAAGTAGGATTTGAATCTTAGACGTCCAGTTGTCTATATGGGATGTAGAGCCTTCAATATGCTCCCTTAACCACTTACTTCAAAATCTCTAGTTATTAGGAAAAATATTCATTTATATTGATATTTAATTTATAATGGACTATTGCATTTGTCCATGTCGAACCAATGAACATGGATCCCCTTAACCCCCCTTAGTGTTGGGCAAGTGGAGAAGAGGGGAAAAGGAGAGGGAGGGAAAATGGAAGAGAGTCACGATGACATTGTCACCCTGTTCCAAGTGGTGAAGGCAGTGGCCTTTGCAAAGAGAGAAAAGAGGGAGAGGAAAGTGTTGGGCGAGCAGAAAAGAGAAGGAAAGGAGAGAGAGGGAAAAGGAAAGAAAATCACGACAACAACTCTTGTGGCTCATGCGGTGGCAGCTATCTTGCTCTGAGTAGCAGAGGCGATTGCTTGTGCCAGCAGAGACAAATAGGAGAGAAAGATTAAGAGAGAGAGCTTTTGAAGTAGGAGAGGCCGATAGTGGCTCTGGAAAGGGTAGGGTGGCGTGTAGAAAAGGGCATGAGACAATGAGTGGTGTTGTGAGAAGAATAGATGACTCAAGTGGAAGAGGGGGAATACATGGAGAGAGAAAGAGGGAGGAGTTTATCTAACTCCCTACTAAAAAAAAAGCTAACTCAACTTAATGTGCTTGAACCTGACTATCCCAAATATAAATTTGATTTTAACTCTAAGCTGGTCAAAAGGAGTCCAAATCTCGATTTGAACCCATGCCACCCTATCACCATGTCTACACAATGAGTTCCATCCAAATTCAGTTGGACTTCAACTCAACCTTTCAAAATCTAAAATATTGGTTCGGTCAACTTATTTTGTCATCTAAAAATTTTAAAAATAATTTAAAATGTGAATATTTAAATGTGATAAAATTCAATAACTAACACCATTTTTGGATTATTTGTGAGATCATGGGCTCGGAGAGAGCAATTTTTTTTTTTAAAAAAAAATTGCTCTTGTCTGATGTTGAGCATTCGAATGTTGAGAATGTGTCTCTGCACCTTGTGCCTTGCCATAGTTAAAATCACATTTTATTAGAATGTGTGATCTCAATCCTTGGTTTAACTAGTCAATGTAAATACAAGTAGCTGAAATCAATTGGATAAGTTCAGATTTTTTTATCTATATCAAAAATCTTGTATCGTGCCGAACGACACAATCAAAATTTATCGTTCCGAAAAATTATCAAAATTGAAAACTACTTGCCATAGTATCGTGCCAATTATGATGAATAGTATTGTGTCAAACTAACATTTGAAACCTCTTGATATGTTACATATAAAACATGTCAAGGTGAATTGAAATAATACTTGTTATTTTTTTTAGCTTTTGTTAATGGAATATAATGTCAAAATTGTACCATTTCATATGGGAGCTAAGAATATAGATGTGTTCTTTTCTTATTTTTCTTTTTCATCTCCTTCCTCTTTCCCTGTCTAATTCTCCACCGGCACCATATGTCGAAATATTGATATGGTACCGAAATAGTGATGTTCCAATCAAAGTTCAGAACTTCGATACGACTCGAAATTTTGAACCTTGGTAGCCATAACATCATTAAGATTTATTTTCTTGGTTTGGCATAAGCCAATTAAATTTTGACGAGTTGAAGGATTGCTTCAATGACTAGTCTATAGATATTTCTATTATAATTTCGAGATTTTTGCCCAGGTTAGACATATTCCTCTCAAAAATAACAAAGAAAATTTCATAGAATTTTGTCTGGTTTTGCCGAAATAAAAATAAATAGATCTAAAGGCCTTGTCCAAATTTTTACTGTTCATCTTTTATAAATGGACAAATTGTACTCTTTTTTCTGAAATTTGTATTTATAACAGTAATGTGATTATGAATTGATAATTTATATCAAATAAGGGTCCCATTGTCGAGATGATGGTATCAATTGTTATTTGATTTGATGCATTAATGTTGGTGAATTAAGATAAACAGATAGAGAGGGATTCGAACCCTTGATAAACAAAAGTCTACATAGCGGTTCCAATGCTACACCTTGAAAAACTGGGTCATGTGTCCTACGTGATCTTATTATTGACTAGAACCCCAGTGAATAGTGAATAACATGTTATTCATATGAGTGCAGTACAAGTGTGATTGATGAATAGGTCGATAGGAAAAATTCCTGTATTTAGAAGTCAGAAGGTTTAAACAATGAGGTGTTTATCTGCTGGTTGATCGGGCTGCTAGGGTGTTTAGTAGGAAAATAACTTCCTGTTCATAATTTGTTAAAAGAAAAGTCTGTGAAATCATGAAATTGATTTATTCATTTGCATAAACATTGCAAGTTGCTTGTGTGTAATTTTCCTGTAGTTTGATTGTAAAGAGACGAGGTATTCAACTGCTAAGAAACAGTTTATTTTTGCACAAATGGGGGATTGGACTATGAATTTATGAGAAAATACTGGAAACAGTTTTTGAGCATTATTGGAACTGTGTTTTTGTTTTATTATTATTCCCAAGTTTATTTAGGATTTGCCATGTTCCCCTTTCAATAACTGTTGCTTGCTGCAAGCAAATATTTCATTCATCATTCTTAGCTTTTGAGCTAACCTTTTGAGTTACTTCGTTTGATTGCAGGCGTGAACAATCTCAGCTTTTGTCATGCTGCCTCTGGCTACCAGGTAGAAACAAGGGCTAGGGTGATCATTTTTGACCTTGCTGTGCCAGAGACTGAGGTTTCTCCTTCAAAGAGAACTGCTTCATGGATTTCTCAATCTGGTGAACCCCATAGAACTCTAAGCAAGGAGCATGTCGGTTTGCTCAGCTGGCCGGAGAAATTGTTCAAGGGGAGAGGCGATCATCAGAATCCTAAAGAATCCACCAAGCAAACAACTAGTTTATCTGCTCGAGCAATGGAACTAAGCATTTATGGGAGCTTGGTCTGTGAATCTATAAACTAACACCATTTTTTCTCCTTACAAGTTATAAACAATTTCACAATCAAATTGAATGTTCTTTAATGCAGGCCAATATCCCAAGCAGCCATAGCAAAAATGACCCGATGGGTTCATCATTGAATCATTCACACAGCCTGTCATACCCTAGTGTTCCATTGCGATCGGTAAACGATACCAAAACTCTTCTGTCTGTTCAATCAGAGGGCGGTAGTGTCAAAAACAGGCTAGCTCCAACAGGATCTGCTAGCAGACTGGGTGCAGACCCTCCATTACCAATCAGAAACCGGCAGAAACCCGAGGATGGCGAAGATAACTCGAGTGACGAATCCGGAGCTGAAGAGGTCATTGTCAGGATTGATTCCCTCAGTAATCTATCCTTTTGCCAGACATCTGAAACTTCAAATGCTCAAAAGAGGTAAAGTATGCAGGTACTTGCGCCTAAACGTGTGTATTATACTCTCCTTGTATATCCTTCATAAGAGAAAATTGCACTTTGCTCCTCTCCCTAAATTTGAGATCATTGTTGGCCGAACTCTATGGAATAAGTATTTCCACGTACTTTATCGTATTTGTTGTTCCCTCAAGGAACAGTGAATATAAATTTGCTCCCTTGGTTGAAGTTGGATTTTCTGACAATGATTTTCCTTTTCTTTAATTGCAAATTTTATTCCTTTCATTTTGATAAACTGTGGGTCTATCTTTACTGTTATCTTATTAGCATGTGTACTTATAATTATTTAATAAATCTATTATTTGAAATGGTTGAATTAAGACCCTGATTTGTTTCATTTTGAAATGTGTATTATGTGGCTCTTTAGATTTTGGATGGCCAATGAATGCTTTTTTCTCTTATAGTCAATGAATATTTTTAATGTAGATAATTACATTGATAGTTATTACTTATTTATTCTCCCTTGAAAATGTATGAAGATAATAATAGATATATGTTTATACTTAGTTGCGCCTTTTATTAAAATATGATGAAAAAGAATAATACATATGTGTGTATATATCTATATTTGATGGTGGCATAATTCTTCTGGTCTATTAAACTAATAATTATACTTAGTGCTGCCTCAAAAGTTAAATTATATGGTTCTCAGATCATGCAGTGGCAGGGTGCTGTCTCTCAAATATTCATGGATCGGTTTTCAATTATGATACAATATAAGATATTTTTTTTATAGTGAGATGATAAATTTGGAATGTTGGATTATTAAATACTTTTAAAGTTATTTTGATGATCGATGAAAAATTCATGTGGAATTGAATTAATCATTTTCAAGATTAATTGATCCGAAAGAGTGAATACCTAATATAAGAATATCTTTCTCTTGAATCTCTCTCCCCCTCTATTCTTCTATTTCCCCTTTCTCTTCTTTGCTTTCTTCCCTGGACAACTAAAAAAACCTTTCGATTCAATTCGCATTTCCATCCTCTCAAATAAACACAAGCCATTTGCGTCTTTTGCGCGGGGATCACGGGCTTCCGCGTGGGGACGAGCCCCACTCCACTCCGATCGGTTCGACAACCAACGACGCAACAGCAAACTCCTTCTCTAACGTATAGTTTTCCTCCACGCGTAAATCTCGAACGGGACCCGCATTGCAATGCGAAGGGTGCACTGGGTCGGTGCCCAGGTAGAAACACGGGATGGTCGCCTCTACGTACTCGGGCTCCAGGACTCCGACAGTAGATTTCCATTTCCACCACTAATTAACTTCCACGTGGAGACTTGGTCGGCGGTGGGACCAGCGACAGGGTCCATCCAAGCCGTTCGATTCCACTCCTCCACACACCAAACTCGGACCTTTCTCTCTCTCTCTCTCTCTCTCTCCTCAACTGTGTTCTCGAAATCGACGACTACGAGGTTTCAAAAAGCAGAGCGAGAGGACGAGCGGGGGGCGTCGATTGTCGGAGGAGGAGAGGCAAGAGGGGGCGACTTCCAGATTCAGATTCATCATTACAATCCGACCATCTGCGAGGTTTCGGGAAGCGAGCAAGAGGGCGAGCAGCGCGTCGATTTTCGGAAGAGGAGAAGAAAGAGGGCGATTTCAGTTTCAGATTCATCGTTACGATCCAATCAGCTCCTCCAGAAACCCGATCTTCGATAGTCGCGAAGGATCTACATTTTCTGTCATTTTTTTTTCGCTTTGACGCCTTCTTGTTTCTCTAACGGTAAAGATCGCGAGTCCTTCTCGTACAAATCGTGGTTGTGTATATTTTTTTTTCTTCGTGTTTTCTTACATTTTCTTGCATGGTATTTTGTGAATTGACGAAATTGTTCTCACTCCATTCTCGGCGTTGACAATTTTTTGGATTTTAGGTTAGGGTTTAAGATAGGGGCTATTCGGCGATTGCGCAGCTATGCTGATCTCAGATGTTGGGATAGCATTTTAGCTTTTTTCTGTTGTGCGTGGCTGAGGGACTGCGCCATGGCGGATGAGCGCATGAAGGCGGTGGTTGACGAAGATGAAGTTGAGGATGGTGGTGGGGAGGTTGGGTTGCAGGCATTGAACGAGCACGAGGAGGAAGATGATGAATTAGGGCTCAGCCTCTCCCTGACCCATCGGAGATGGAATGTAGGGTTTACAAGTGGTGGGCCTGCTAGAAAAACATCAGCATGGTCAGAGCAGGGTTCTGGGAGCTCCCATGATGTCAAGAGGTCAGGACGTGTCAGACAATTGGATATTGGAGAGTGGGAACAGGATTGTGTAGAGGTGGGTGATTCTAGAGAAAGTTTGATGGAGATGGGAGCAACATTGGACAAGGATAAGGATGCTCAGCACAAGCGGCCTAAAGTCTTTTCCGACCAACAGTAATATTTTTAGCGCCTCGTCTCTTTCCACAAACATATTCCAAGATTTCTTCTCTTGATTTTCTTTTTTTTTTTTACACATTTCCTTAATATATCTTGCTTGTTCAATTTTTGGTTCGAAGTATGTACTGGTCTAGTTTTGGCCTATTAGAATTTATTTACAACTTGAATTTTGTTACTTGTTGGCTATTGCAATGGTTATATTACTTCATCATAATTTGTTGGGACTGGCCATAAATTTGAGTTCATCGAATGTTCCATCTAAAATTTAGTGTTGGATGATGGAAATATGAGTTACATGTTCCTATGAAAATGCAGATTGTTGGGTTGCTATCTGTCATCCACCTTAACGATAGTCATGTTGATTGTTATAGAAACAACGTAGTTCCTTACATTTGCTACCATGATTATACAGTTACAATGCATATGCATTAGGGTTTAGTTAATTTTTCTCTTATAGAAACATTTGATTTCTTTGGAAATGGATTGATAGAGTTTAGACCGGCTACCTTCAGGTGTTTATTTGTATTCCCAGTTATATTTGTCATGTCTACATGATGGGTTGTCTACCACTACAGTCTACTTTTTTAGTGTTATCATGTTTGGATTTGTTATCATAATGTTTATTACCGTGTGTTGTTGTTATGCTCCAACTGTAATTCTTCAAACATGGTTTTCTTTTCCACTCCCTCCCCCTGATATTCTTGGTTTTTGCTCAGTGAAGTGCCTACCTCTTCTACTGAACCAGTTGTATCAGCAGTTGTTACTGATTTTATGTCACTAAGTTCATCATATCAACCTGAAGAAATGAAAGGTCACAGCTCAAGCACTGTACCAGATGATGGAAATAACAAATCCAATGGTGGGGTTGCTTATGGGGATATCACAGGTACTAGAAATACTGAGGATGTGGAGTTCAGGATGGATCTTTCGGATGATCTGCTGCATCTGGTATGTCTTGGGCTTTCTTTTGATATGTATTTTTACTAGTCATTTACTTGAAGCCTTGAACTTGCATTCATTATAAGTGGGATATACTTTGCAGGTGTTCTCTTTCCTAGGACAAAAAGATTTGTGTAGAGCTGGGTCTACATGCAAGCAGTGGTTGGTAGCTAGCACAAATGAAAATTTTTGGAGGTGCCTAAAGTTTGAAAATACAAGGATCTCCCTACAGAACTGTATGATTTTTTCTCATCTTCTTGCTTCTCTATCATGTTTGTCTCTATTAACTAAAAAATGACATTGGCAAATATTAGCTTCTATAAATATCATTTGCCTATTTTTAGCAAAGTACGCTTTTGTGGACTATTCTTTCTCTGATATGTGAATACCCAAAGGAGAATCAAATTCAACCCAAAATGCCGATGCTAGGAGGTCTCTCTAATACTTAAGAATGCCTGTAGGGCCTCCCTTAGTAATGTGAGACTAAAAAGATTAAAAAGAGGAATTTTGTCCTCTTCTCTCTTCCTCCTACCCTCTTTAACATGTCCTCTCAGCCCAACATAGATAGCAGTGGAGCTATCTCTAATATTGTGTTAAAGCCTAAAGAAAGACCCATCTAATCCAAAATGTCAAGATACTTAGATAGTAGTCCCTTTGATACTTAAACATGCTCTTGAAACCCTCACATAGCAATCTGAGACTAATGTAGCAACAATTACTTGTAATTGGTTGCTTCCCTTTGTCAACAAAACATGTTTCCATTGCAAGAACAGGCTTAACAGGAGTAGAATCAAAAGTAGATCTACATGCTGATCCAATCAACGAATTAATGGATCCAAACAAGAGTTTGATTTTACTGTCTCAAAGTCTAAGATTAGGATAAAGGGTTAACCAACTATTATGTCTACAACTACTACATCTACTCTTTAGGGATATATCCCTAGCTGAATACATGACCTTAGATCCCCTTTATATTTCCATAGGCTGCACCATTATTCTCCATAGATTGCACCATTATTGTCCAATCAGGCAGTTGGGATGAATTGGATCAAAGAAGTGTTGGTGAGGTCTCCTTTGTAAGTATGGTGCTGATCAGCTGGGTTTGAAGAGGTCCAGCCCCAACATTATCTCCATTTCCAATGCTTCAGTCATTCGGCTTAGGGAAAGCATCACAATTTAGTTTGAACCCCCCCCTTTTTTTCCCTTATCAATAAAAGGAAGAATTTTTTTTGTGGATCCCTCTTTTGCAAAATTCCATTATACATCATTTCTTCTTCAGTTTCTCTACTTTGCTCCATTTCACTACTTTCTTAGTGACAGTACATACTGGCATAAAAGGTGGAAGTCTCTTCCTTTTATTCTCTTTAACATTACTTTTAAGCAGTTTGGACACTTCCAATAAATGCTCCTCAATATCTTATTCCTAAGCTTTACATATTACCTACAGTAAATTGAAACCAATGAGTATCTATAATTTGGAAAGAAAAACCTGAGAATGTGAAAATTGATCTTAGTAATTTCCTAAAATCAAATAAATACTACTTCCCTTGCTGCCAACTTATGCTATATGCAGTCCTTCTATCAGACACATTATTCTATCTCCTGATCATAGAATGTGACAATTACTTGTATGGGCTTCCTTTTGATAAGTTCCCTGCTTAAACTTGGGGTTCATTTAATTCCTTTGTTTTAGTTGAATGTTTGGACTCATGTCTCATCACAATGGTGGCTAAATCTTAATAAAGAGATTATTTCCTAAGCATTGTCATCAACAGTACGATGTTATCAAATTTAATAGTTTTTCATGTATATGTGTGTCATTTTATGAACTTCAGTCATTTTTTGTAAATTTCTAGAGGTGATTCACATTGTATGTTATCAGTTATTGTGACTCCACAGTCCACACTACTTTTTCAGTCAAAGTTTGCTTTGTAATAAAAAGAAACAACGGTTGTATCATACTTTATCATACGATACATATTATATATCATCATCATACTGTATTAATCTCAACTACTTCGGATGGTCTACATGGATTCTATCCCTCCATTGACCTTTGTGCAAGGCTATCTCAATTAGTAATATTGGGATCCATTAGATTATGTGGTATTATGTTAACTGGAGTTTGTTTAGATTTTCCAATCTTATTTGGTGAGACAGTTGTTAAACCATGGTGCATTAAGCAATTGTAGGCTTAAGAAAGTTTCAAGCCCATTTGTATGGCTCATTGGCCCACTTCCCTCGTCTCTTTTCAAGTTTATTTGTAAAACAGTTTGTTGTAGAAAATTCCAGACTTCATCAGTGAGGGAGCCACTGAAGGAAAGATTTGACATTTCATATGAGGGAGGATAGGTAACATGTAAAACTAAAAGAAGCCAGTAGCCTAGAAGTTTTCTTTTTGCTCTATTATGAAGAAGCTTCCAGTAGAAAAACCTCAATCTGAGGCTATTTGAAATTTCCATACTTAACCATTTAACATGTTTTTGGATAGGATAGAATTAAATCACACAAAAGAAAGTGATTGGTCTGCAAGATGATTCTTCCATTACATTGGTTTTTGTTTCCAACTCCAGATGTCATTCTTGTGCAAGATCAGTATTTGTGACTCTAAATAATTCCTCATAAATCAAATGTTATTCCAACTATATACTTCATCTTGAATGTTACTTTGCTTACCAACTGCTAATGTATGATTCTTTGCAGTTATTGCTATTTGTGATCGTTACCCTAATGTTACTGAACTGAGTATGAATGGCACACCAAATTCTGATGCCCTTGTCACTCGTGCAATGAATTCTCTGAGGTTTGTTTACAGCTCTCTTTGACTTTGTCTCAATTTTTTATGATTTAATCATAGTTGACCCTTACATATTGGTTTGTCATAATTCACAGGAGACTTGAAACCTTAATCTTGGACAAGGGGCATTTTAGTGATGTTTTTTTTCATACATTGATGGACTGTCCTGCATTAACTAGTTTGAAATTTTCTGATTCATCGATTGGCAATGGTATTCAAGAGATAACTGTATACCATGAAAATTTACACAACTTGCAGATGATAAAATGTAGAGTTCTCCGAGTTATTATCAGGTGATTGTGGTGCCAATTGGTTGTTTGTTTTGATCTAACCATATTATAATGTGTAATCTAATTACTTTGCACAATATGAGTACTCGGCAGATGTCCTCAGCTACAAACTTTGTCTCTAAAGCGCAGCAGCATGGCCCATGCTTTGCTTACTTGCCCACAATTAAATGTGTTGGATTTATCATCCTGCCACAAATTATCAGATACTGCAATTCGAACTGCTGCTTTGTCATGCCCTTTATTGGCATCGATAGACATGTCATCTTGCTCTTGTGTCACTGATGAAACCATACGCGACATAGCTTCCACATGCCCAAACATATGCATGTTTGATGCTTCAAACTGTCCAAATATTTCATTAGAGGTTAGTTTCAAATGCCATGGTATTTTGTTGCAATACTCGAAAGTCATGTGCACGTAAGAGTATGTGTTTTGACTTTTCAGTCTGTGAGACTCCCAAAGTTAAGGGATTTAAGGCTTGAAAGCTGTGAGGGAATAGTATCTACTTCTATAACTGCAATATCATACAGCGTGATGTTAGAGGTTAGAGACATACAACAATTTTTCCTCAGTGGTTTCCTTGATTTTTTCAATTTTCTAACCTTGTGATATTACAGTCATTGAAGCTGGATAACTGCAGCATGCTTACTGCCATGACACTTGATATGCCAAACCTGCAGACTATAAGTCTTGTACACCTGCGCAAGTAAAAGTTTCTTTATTTTCTCCTTTCCTCTTTGATTGTGTTGTTTCTACTCTATAACTAAAACTAAATCGCACATGTATTAGATTTGTCTATTTAGATTTGCGGAGTCCTGTGCTCAAGCAGATCAAAATTTCTAGGTGTTCAGCACTTCAAGACATAAGTATCACTTCAAATGTTCTTCAGGTCTGCTTTCTCTTATGTGAAGCTAGAATTTATTTTTCTATTATAGAATAAAATGCTATTGAAGTGAAATATGATTTTGAAAGTATGACCCTGATTCTTGTTCATGCAGAAACTGGTGTTGCAAAAACAGGAAAGTTTAGCTTATTTGTCGCTGCAATGCCAAAGCTTGCTAGAATTGGACCTCAGCAATTGTGATTCCTTGACAGATTCTCTTGAAGTTTTCAATAATGAGGGAGGTTGCCCCAAACTGAGATCATTAATTCTTGACAATTGCCAGGTTTGCTGTTTTGTTATATCAGTTTTGTGATAATTAATTCTTGACAATTGTCAGTTCTGCTGTTTTTATATCAATGTAGCACATAACTAAATTGAATTTCCATGAACACATGTGCTTCCTAAGCATGCATCATGTTACAGACATTGTTCTACTGAAATAGATGTTATTTTAGGTGCAGTATATTATTTCAATCATAAGTGAACAGAATAAATATGTAGTTCAAAATTCTCAATGATTATAGCAATGATAAAATTAATGGAAAGAAGATAACTACAACGGATTAGTTAATCACATAAATATTCTGTGTAGTTCTCAAATGTAGAGAGAACACTACAATTTGTATTTGTTAAAATTGAGTTCAAGTATTTGTTGAGAACTTGGTAAAAGTAATTCAGAAAGATGCCATAGTTAACAAAATGTAAATGAAATGTAAGTTTGGTCAAAATATTTAGTTTACTTCCACATGGGATATTATACTAGAAGCTAGTATGTATACATGGATGTCATTGTTCAGTTTTCTATTACCATTTTTTCTGGAATGATCCACACATAGTCCCATACTTTTTTTAGGGTTCTTTCATCCCAAGTGATTAGTCTATAGAATGAGCTCTACCCCACTTCAACATGGAGCTAAGTTTGTATTCTTGAGTTATCTCAGGCCTAAGAGGGCTTGTTAATGGCCTAACAGGCCTAAGTTCAATTATTCTTGAGTTATGAGGCCAGAAAGGGTTTGTATTCTTGAGCTCTACCCCATTTCAAGTTCCTAATTTTTTATGTCAGTGATGGATGTCCTTGGTCTAAGTTATTTGCCAAGATATTATGTTAATGATGAGAGTGTAAATACACTAAATTCAAGGATTGAATTGAGAACAAATTTAGAAACTAAAAGTTTTAAATTAAGTGGAACTAAAAAAAGATATATGAAATCTCATTTCAATAACAAGAACTGATGGAATATTTAAGATAGATGGACATGAAATTTCTATAAGAGTTGTAGATACATAAGTGTTGTATCTTGTACCAGGAGAATGATAAAGATGCAACTAACAGTATATAGAAGGAGCCTACCAATTTCACCTTGTGAGTACTTCATGAAATATGGTACATGTCTACAAGATGATTGTGTGCCCCTAGCATAGATCAGAATACAAAGATGGAGGTGTTAAACAACTAAAAAGGATAAAATAAAGAATACTAATATCTGAGAACAATTAATTGATTCAATCACAATAGAAGAAGTTGAATCAATTAGCATGGAAGTTGCAAAGAATAGAGGGAAAAAAAACAGCAATCAATTAATGAAATAAAAAAAATATTCAAATTAATTTGAACATTATTAGTGATGTAGCCTTGCATAGGGCTTAATGGCATATTAATGTGAGGATGAAAGTTGTTGTAAGAAGTGTTGCACAACATGGTTTGAAATCTCATACTATGTTGAGCAAAACAGTTAAAATATTTTGCTCCGATAAATTATCAAAACTCGATACTACTCGGCATCAAGACAATATCTCCTATGTTGTTGTATCAATCATGTTGATGAATATTATTTCATGTCAACACTCAATGACATGCTAAAATTGAGATAATGTTTTTTTTTGTACTTGTCTCCCTATAAGATAATCTCAAAATCGTAGCAAACATTGAACTATATAGTTGGGTTTTTTTCTTCATTTCTTTCCTCCTTTGACCTCTAATTTCCTACCAACATCATACATCAACAATATCATTCTAGTCAAGGACTAAAACACCAACACGACTCGAAATTTTGAACCTTGCTGCAAGTACTTATACATGATCCAATTATAATACATTATCAACATCTTATACTACAACAACCTATTAGTGCCAACTATTTTGGACTTTGGATATGTAAAGCTGTATCACTAACAACACTTAGGGTTCTTATGCATAATTCATGATGTTATTACTGATATATGGTAGTCTAGCCGTTATGTTGAGCATTTTGTTTTGGCATGTTTGAAAGGTTTGATTCAGTGCATGACTTTCATTTCTGAAATCTTCATTTATTCACCTTTCAAAATCTGGTAGTTATCTTAAGTGTTTTGATTTGAAGTTTTAGATGCATATTATCCATCTTCATCCATCATAACTATGACAGGGTTTTTTTTTATATTATGTTGTAAATTATGCCGAAAAATAATTGTATTGTTTATGCATTTATTCTTTGATGGTTTCATTTTGTCCAGAGCCTAATTATAATCAATATCAAAAGTTGTACTCTAGTCTCTCTATCCTTGGATGGGTGTCGTGCCATCACTACCCTTGAACTGTCATGTCCAAATCTTCAAGAATTAAATCTTGATGGTTGTGATCACCTTGAAAAAGCTTCATTTTGTCCGGTATGTGACCATTATGGACTCGATCTTTCTGTAGCTTATTGAAGTTTTTGAATTTTTGGTATGTTTAAATGATACATTTTCTATCCTGTATTGTATGTATTGTAAACTAAAAGTTAAATATGATTGTTTGCTTTTTATGAAGAAAGTATAATATCTTTTTAGGGAGGTCTTTCAGATCCACGAATTTAAATCATTAATAGAGTAAATTCTCTGTTGCAATCTCTATTAAAATTTAATTTTGAACATCCTTGAGCGAGAGCAAGGTGGATTGATTTGTTAAATGCTAGATTAATTATTCTGATAATCTAATTTGGTTTTGTTAATTAAATCTTGTAATTCATATTCTGAGCAATTGCATCGTTAGGCAGCTGTTAAAATCTTGCAGTGATGACAATTTTATCAATACTACGTTGTTGTTGGAAACTAATGCTGTTTAATTGTTCTGGTAATTTATTTGGTCTTGTTGATGAAATATTAAGCTCATTCTGAGCAATTGTGTGGTTATGAAGTTGCTTAAATCTGCATGGTTGACTTTCTTAAGGCACTATCTGTTGGGAACTGGCTCTATTGCTTTTCCCTTGTTACACATGTGCTTGATGGTTCTGCCTATCTGTTATTACAATTTTTGTTTTCTGTTTTCAGTTTGATGCTTTACAACTTTGGGTGATTGCCACCAACTACTTTTCTGAATTTTTCAGTAAATATGCTCTTTTAGTGTAAAATGGTTTTTTAGTTATCTTTTGAGCAAATTCAGTTATGTTATATATGTCTACACCACAACTCCTTTCATATGCCTTGATATCAATCATGACTGTTGTTTAGGTTGGCCTTGAGTTGCTTGATTTGGGTATCTGTCCACGATTAAGTGTTCTGCAGATTGAAGCGCCAAGCATGCTAGTGTTAGAGCTTAAGGGATGTGGCATGCTGTCTGAGGCTTATATTAGTTGCCCTTGTTTGAAGTCCTTGGATGCTTCCTTCTGCAGGTTATTTACTGTCATTTCTTCTCTGGGAATGTTTTTTAATTTTCTTTTAGATGAATTTATGAACTTTTGTCTGTTTTGCAGGAACTTAAGTGATGAATCATTGGCTAGAACAGCTAGATCTTGCCTGCAGATTGGATCTTTGGTCCTTTCGTCATGCCTACCTGTTGCATTTGATGGGCTATCTTCCTTGCATATGCTTCGACATCTGGTTCTACTGGATCTGTCCTATACCTTTGTGACAGACTTACAACCTGTTTTTGACAATTGTTTCAAATTAGCGGTAAGTTTAGATTTTATGTTTTCTCTTAAGCTTGTATCTTCTTTATTTGGATTCATATTTGTGATTTTGATCTGAGCTGTTGGCATTCATTCATGCTGGTTTCCTTGAATATAGCTGATAAAAGTTCAAATTGGTGACTTGTATCATAGTAGTTAAATTGTGCACCATCTGAAATTTACTCTAAGCTGTATTTTGTGCAAGATGTATCAAGAATGATATAAATTGATTCAGATGAAACAAATGTTTGAATATCTAAGATTTTTTTTACATGTAGTATGTTTTCTATTTTCCCTCATTTAGGCTTATGCTTATAAATCCAGTTATATGTTTGGAAAAAAATCATACTGTTTTATTGAGCTTTGGGATTATAACATGCAGATCTTAAGGCTCTCTGCTTGCAAGTACCTCACAGATTCTTCCTTGGGAGCCCTTTATAAGGAGAGTGCACTTCCAGCCCTATGCAAATTAGATCTGTCATATTCATCTGTTGTGCAGCTTGATATACTAAATATTCTCACTCACTGTACAAATTTGGCTCATCTGAATTTGAATGGCTGTGCAAATATGCATCAACTTGTCTGGAACAGAAGTTATTGCAATTTATCTCAAAAATCTGTCGATGTCTGTTCACCTTCCACATTGAAAGACAATGACAAGGATGTCTACCTGGAGACTGCCCATCTGCTTGAAATTTTGAACTGCACTGGTTGTCCAAACAT
The DNA here is from genome assembly GCA_037834155.1 of Curcuma caesia. Classification (NCBI taxonomy): domain Eukaryota; kingdom Viridiplantae; phylum Streptophyta; class Magnoliopsida; order Zingiberales; family Zingiberaceae; genus Curcuma; species Curcuma caesia. The sequence goes on along the minus strand of JBBMKF010459147.1, from coordinate 12,949 downwards.
TACAAAAGCCCTTATTTCTTCAACTGCCAATTGTTTTTATTTATCAAAAATAAACCTTAATTTATCTATAAATCTGAAGGAGGTAGATTTGGCATGTGGAAGCCTTTGTATGCTAAACATAAGGTATACTTATCCTGAATAGTTTCCACCAGCAATAGACTTTTGCTTTCTCTCTCTTTCTCTATACCTTACGCATCGTACACTTTTTGTTTAGTTATTGTGATTCCCTGGAGTTCTTGAGGCTCAAGTGTCCAAGGCTAAACAATCTCCGGCTTCAGGTAAATGACTGCTTGTGATTATGTTTGCTTGTAATATTTCTTCAATTATCAAAAACTCTGTTGTATTTTCCTTTAAACTTCCTGTCCTCATCTCAACTATATTATATTTGCAAAGATGCATGATATTTAGAGGGAGGATTTATTTTAGTTTTTTTGTTTTGGAAAATATCCTCATATTTCCAATGAGAGGTAAACTGAGTTTATGAATTTCTGATGGCATTTAACAATATGGAAACTTGGGGGCATTTTGCACAGAAGGGTGGGAGAGTGAACTTTCCCTTGTATTAAGTTTTTTTTTTTTTTTGCCACACTATTTTGTTCTAGTTAGTTGTTATATTTTTATATTTTAATTTTTTCCCCCCTCTAATGCCAATATTTCAAAAGATATATCTTGTGTAAAATTCAATTTGGCCATTTATTAAGGACATATGGGATTTTGCTGAGTGATTGTTAAACAAGATGCTTTACATCCTTGCATTATTGTCCGATAAGAATCATTTTTACAAATGCCTTCATGAAAATTGGTATTATATGCTTCTTTTTCACAATTTGTCACTTCAGTTTTGTTCTTCTTTCATAATTTATTTTTAACCACAGGCTTGCAGCATGCTAGCTGAAGAAGAGTTAGAAACTGCCATTTCTCAGTGCCCCACACTGGAAATTATGAACATCGACTCTTGCCCTAAGGTTAGATATCATATCTACAACATTGAATATTTTTTTCATTGGCTCAATTTACAGATAGAAAATGGCATTTGATAAAGTTATAAATTTCCGTTCATATAAGCAGGAAATTTTGATTTGGTATTTACATTTTCATAAGCACCACAATATTGATTGGATTGCCCTAGTAAAATAAACCAATCATCGGACCTGTAATAGTGAGATGCCTTTGGGCAGTGGTAGGCTAAAACGAAATGCAATTATGGTGTCTTACACTACACAATATACATTGAAAATAATGATAAGACATTGGTGCAAAGAGAGAGAATCACAGCCTCTCTCCCCTACTTGATTTCCTTGCTTAGTCTCCTCATGCAGCTTTCCCATCATGAAGCCTCCCTTCTAGATCGTGTGTTGCAGCATCTTTGTCCAAATCTGATTCAACGCATACTCCTCATCTTGTCAGAATCTGAGCACCATTGACATTTCCTTCCAATGAAGAAGATTGCCATCCAACCAGGGACAAATATTTGCGACCTCCCCTCCCAGCTCTTCTTCTGCACTGTGTCATTGTCAATTCTGTTGCCATTTTCCATGCAAGTTCTTCTCCAATGAACTAGATCTTTTCTATCCCTTTCTGATTCAATTTTGGTTGCCATTGCCATGCAAGTTCTTCTCCAGCAAGCTTGATCTTTTCTATCCCTTTCTGATTCAATTTTGGTCATACTCTCTTTTCAGGGAGCTTCGCAAGTCCTTGTCCCCAGCGCCACACCAAACTTCACCCATACCATCCTTTATTGCCCTTCTCAAGATTGATGTCGACTCTACAAGAGAAATCCATTGCACGTGATGTCTTAACCAATGTGAAGAGCACTAGGTGCTTGATACAACCCATTCTCTATTTTTAAAGTTCTCCAGATATCAAGGCCTCCATACTTCTTTCAGTGAGCAGAGAAGAGCACAAATCTGTTCTTCCTCTCCATTGGATTTTTTTACAATTGGTCTGTGTCTTCCAGATCTTCTTTCAGCATTTCCTGATTTCTTCTTGGTTTCAGTATTTCTAGGTTTCTTCCTGACTCTCGGTTCAATTCTAGCTGCAAGTTATTACTTCCACTTCCCAGTAGCATCTTCTTGCTTCTTTGTAATCCTTTATCAGATATTCTTGGCTTTCCCTTTCTTTGTTGACAGTGTTACACGAGATGCAATCTTCCAGCCTGACACCTGTGAAGACCTGAATATTACATTTTCCTTCCTGCACTCTTTCATAGAAAACATCTTGGTCTCAATTTGCTTTGTTCAGCAAAGGGTTGAGCTTTGCTTTCCTTTTTTTTCCCCCACAAGTACCCTTGTAGATTATTTCCTTCTCTTCTTCAAATTTGTGCTTCCTATCACATGCACAGAAGTGGAAAATTCTTGTTCCCTTCTTGCTTCCCTACATTTTCCTTCCTGCACTCTTTCAAATTTTTGCTTCCTATCACATGCGCCAATGTAACAAGCGGGATATTAATAGTAGCCCTCCGGGTATGGTTAAATTGGTTACTATGGGGCAGACTTGTTGAAGTGGACAAAGGTCAAATCTTAACGAAGTCGAAGCAATGCCCTCCCCTGTAGTGATCAACTGTAGCTTTCTAATTTATCTCCTCACATATGGTCGTGGGACCGATTGTGTAGGGCCATTGGGATGTCGGATTCTACCTTTTGCTGAAGGGATATTAATAGTAGCTATGCTCCAACTTGAAGGGAATGTTATTCTTGTTCCCTGCTTTAAGAGTAGAAAATTATTGTATAACACTCATGGTGTTTTCTGTGGCAGATACCTGCTAAAGATTTGTACAAATGGCATGCGATATGCCCTAGTCTCAAACGAATACAAAGCTGTGCATAGAAGCTGTTCCGCAGCAGGCAATCCTTCGAGTGCAGCTAGTAGTAACAGCAGATTGTTGGCTTAAAGGGGGCAGCCACTTTGTGCTCTTTTTTTGTTGTACATAATTTGAACGAGTGTTGTTTTTTGCTATTCGAGGCTATCATATGTAGATGTACTATCATGTTTGCTTTGGAGCTTCACTCTACTTCCAAGCTGTTTGCTCAGTCAGACCTTTCTTCCTTTTTTTCTATCTTTTTACCTGTAGAGAGGGAGGTAGAAGATTAATATGTAGTAGTAATACGCTGAAGTTCGCAGACACAATTGGAGAGCCTCGTCAAAACTGAAACAAGAAAACTTGCCCTCGAAAATAAAACAACCATGCAGTCGCCTGTATGATGATCCATTGAGTTGCATCATACTCCGGCTCACTACATGAAACACAGTTCAAATGCCTGATGGCGCCTGTCTTATTTTATTTCGTTGACTAATAATTTCATTTTTCTTGGAATCTATTTATTGTATACAATTTTTTTTAATAAAAAAAAATCAATATTTAGTGCAATGCAAGATTATGATTAATGAAGTTTTTTTAATAAAAAAATAAAGAGAATTTAGAGAATCTGTAAAAGTTAACTAGAAGATTCCTCATTCTATATTTCTCTTGGGAATCTCTTTCTGAAGATAGCTACCCACCCACCTTTCAGCAGCATTTTGGCTCCCGTGGTTTTTATTAGCCTCGAAGACGGTCTCTTTTTTTTTCCACATCTATTGTTTGTATCTATAATTCACCATCAAAGTAAATGTAGCACATACATCATTCACAAACAGATGCTTAAATTTCACATCTAGATTTCTAACACATTTAGATAAATCCCTAACCTAATTTTCACATTTAGATCCCTAACACATCTACAAGTAAACTACTTGTAAGCGAATGTTCCAATCGAACAGATAAAAATGCATCATTACCTGTTACTTTGAGGTTCATTCATTTACAGATGACTTTTACATACTATGGCTTTCGAAAGCTCCCTAGGTAAACTAATGAACTGGTCGTGCTAGAAAACATATACTTGATTCGGAAACAAACTCACTCAAAAAAGTGCTTCCAACTTGGTCATCTCCGGGTCTGAAACCGCAGGCTCGTCGCTTTGGTAGCTTGGGTCCATATAAGCATCTGCAATTGCCTTCCCTTCATCCAGCACCTTGGATGGTACAGTTTGCAAGAGGCTGCAGAGAGAAACTATATGCAGTCGGAAAATTATGCGACTGTTACGTCTATGCTGATCTTTCTTATGTTCCGGATAACAGGAGACTTTATCTCAGGGTGGTTAATGATGATGATCTAGGAGCGGTTAACATTAGTTATGAAGAACTTACTACATAAAAGTAGACGGTTAAACGGATCAAGTTTCCAGCCACAAGTTGTTTCGGGAATAGTTCTACTAGATCAGAAGCAAATATGTGCAGCTTTTAGTAATTTAGCATTACTAAATATAGGAAGTTCTTCAGTACCTGTCCAAGGATCCCAAAACAATGTCAAGTTTTCCCTTCATGGATTCAGTGGAAGCTCTTGGATCATTTCTTATTGCATTCCGAAAAAGTGAGTCAAGATCCTCCAAGGCCCTGTAAATGAATAAAGTAAATCGATTTAGAAACCCAAGTGCATTCATCTAGATACATATCTAGAAGACAAATGTAACCTTAGGCATTGCTCAACAGCATCGGAGGCTGCTTTTCCATCACCATCTTCAGTTGCATATTGTGCCACCTATAATTTCCAAGATCATGTGCAATGCTAGAAGGAATCAATCTCATTAAAATTGCAAGGTAAAACTCTCAAAATGAAAAATTTTAGATCAAAACAACTCTGACAACATCGAAAGGCAGTCAGAAACTACAAGCCACAACTAACATAAATGCAAACAGAAAGTTTGAGCCCAGAGAATATTAATTTCCCCGTTCTTTTAGAAACCAAGTCATTCAAATCTCGTCTAAAATTACTGCAGTTAACAAGACTCACTAAAAATAATAGTGCTGAGAGCCATATATTTGTAGGACTTATCTAATAAATAAGGTTGTTCATTTGATCCAAACTGAACTGGACTGTGTTGAACTGAAATTGCTTTTAAAAAGCCAAACAGAATGATAATTCTACTGAGACAGTAGTTTATATATTCAGTTTGGTTTAAACAGCATAACTCAAGGATCCTGATTACTATTATTATTTGGTGCAAACAAATATTTAAATAACTAATGTATAAAATTTAAATCTTAAGAACAACATTTTCATTGGCTTGATTCAATTTGTATTTATCAAAAGCCAATCCAAACAAAATTCAAACTGAAATTCCTTAAATCAAAGCGAACTTTTTTTTCATGAAATGAAAGTAAATTGAAAATCTTGACTCAGAATTTTGGTTTGAATTATGAACTGCATAACAGACACCCATAATAATAATAATAAAACATTTTATAAATACTTACAGCTCGGATGTTAATGCGTAGAGAAGCTGCAGGACCAGAACGCAACAAAGATCGACTTATGTCATAATTTGGCTGCTTGCTATCCAAGAGTTTCTCTGTGTAGCAGAATAAGGAATTGCTCATCAAAAAGATAATCTAAGAGCCTCCTTTATTCTTAGTCCAATAAAGAGCAGTAGAGAGATTGTATGCCATAACAGTCTGATCATCCATACTAACTTGCATGCCACTTCAAGGGTGATTGAGAAAGTAAGCAACAATCTCGTATCAGCCTCCCCTTCTGCTGCTCATCCTCTCTAATCAATTCGCTTCCACATCCACCTCTCTGTTTCTGCTCTCTTCGTCACTCATCCTCTTTGCCCTATCCACCTCCACTGCCACTGCCACTGCCCTCTCATGTTCTTTACAACCTCTGCCCCTTTGTCCTCTCTCCCATGATTGGGTGGCTCTAGTAGAGTTCTGGCAATAAGAAGATGACAACAAGGTTGGAGCAAACACTCAAAGGGTTCGAGATCATCACAAAGAAGCATGAGCCTAAGGGGGTTGTGGAGAGAGTGTCCTACAGGTGGAGGATGCTATGGTTGATCAAGCAGAAGGAAAGGAAGCACCAGAAATAGTTTTAGTATCACAGCCAAACAACATCAAATAATCTATTTTTCCTGTCATTTTTTTCTCTAACAAGTAAGGGACCCTAAATGCAGAAATAGATACAATTTCCTTGTTTTATTGTATAGAGCAAGGAATGGTGATAATCAAATAGAACGACCCACGTGCAACTGGATAATTCACATAGTAGAGAGATGGTTTCATTGAGTTCCAGCAATTCATTTCAAAGCTATATCGCTATAATTAAGATGTTTTAGTAGTTTCTAGCAATGGCATTATCAAGCGCATGTTTTTGAGTAATCCCTTATAGAATCTAAAGGGTAAGCAATTGAGTTCCACTAAGTAGTGCAAGGAGATAGATTGGAGATGTTACCCAAGTTCTCAAATTGTGCTCGACTCAGTAGAACAGCAGGAACATACGATTCCAACGGATCCAACTTCTTCCTAGTGTCATTCCCAAATTGAATCAGTGTCAACCACAAGCAGAGAGCAACAACACCTCACATGAAGGTTCAATTCTATTCTCTTTTCCATTTGATCGAATAAAGAACTGGTATTGATTCCACAACGATGAAATTTCTAAATCAAATCGACGTCAAAGAATATCTAGGAAGAGATGAGCTTACCGCTTCACGTACTTATCGAAGGGATTTGCCGCATCAGCACCTACGGATGAAGAAAAAAAGGAGATTAGCAGCTGTCGATTTCGAAGAAGCAGTGAGAGGAGAAGGGTGGCGGAGGATCACGGTTGGAGTGGGCGGAGAAGCCGCCGAGGAGGAAGAGAAGCGCGATCGAGGCGGCCCGCCTGGTGGACGGCGGGGCACCTCGGGGAAGCGGCCGAGGGAACGGCAATGAGCACTTCGCCCGGAACTGCCGCCTCCTGGTGGAGTCGTCTCCGGTCGTGAGACGTGCGGCGGCGACAGACGGAGAAGTGAGCACGGTGGACGACGCCATGGCGGAGAGACAACGAGAGACGGAGGAGCGATAAAATGGCCTTATCGCCCCCGGATTTTGGTAACACGATATCCATCGGAAAATAACGGACGTTATATTAAATTAAAAATTTGAAAATGGAGAAAGATTGTAATAATAATAATGTCAATTTAGCGCCTAATATCTCTATATATATAAATTCATCCTTGTCAGTGATGAAATGGATTTGAAAATCTTGAGCTGTAACTGATATTTTTAAAACTATTTGAGGTAGAATGAAAAGTTGGAAACTTTTGGGTGGTCTGTGTGAAATTCCTCCTGAAAATAACAGATTCCGGTATATATTATGTAGAACGATTTTTTCTGATGTACCAACCGCTACAAACCAAGCGGCGGAGAAAGCGCCGGTGAGAAGATAAAACGGGGACCAAGACGAGATTCATGGCCAACAGCGCAGGCTTCGAATCTTCTGATGGCCGCCGCCGGAGCCCAAGCTCTTCTCACCGCCGTCTCTCACCATCTCTTCTCACTGCCGCGTCTCTCTCTCTCACTTTCTCTCTCACATACACATTCTTAACCGTCCAGTGTGATATATGAGGTTATAACATCCGTCGGTGTCAATCTGCAGGTGCTTCTATCTCAAAATCTGCAGGAGCTTCGCCACTCACTTCTTCCTTCACGCCTGGCTTAGATACTGGTAATCGACCCTTGACTTACAAAGATTTGAACTTTTTTCTCCCGGAGTTTCCGTTGATGATTGGCACAGCCACTTTGAGCCAGTGAGTTTTGCCAAAACTGAAGGTTTCAGTGTTCTTTGTTGTCCACACATAAAAGCGCAGGCAATTGCAAGTCGTAGTTTCAGAAGCACTTCTTTATCCCTTCTTGCAAGAGGAACGGGAATTTAATCCATTTAGGCCTGGGTGTTTTAGTCTTCCTAAATGAAAGATTGCTTGATTTTCTCTCTTTTATGGTATTTCTAGAGATTGTGAAAACCAATTTGCATGTTTGTAGAGCTTGCTTGTGTAATGGCCTTCTACTCAGGTTCAGGAGTTCCACTGAAGCAGCATAACAATACCATTTTCTTCTGTTGTTGTTGTTTGCTACTTTGTGTAAAAAGTAGTGTCTCTGTCTCTCTTGGTGTCTGAATTTAGCTCTTTCTTGCCAATTTTTATTTGTCATCTCACATTGCCTATCAAGTTCAATTCTTAGTCTACTGTGGTGCTGTTTCTGCTTCAGAAATGGTACATTGTTCAATGCTCCTAGTCGAGTCCTGTAATTGATCTTCAATTTTGCGAAATCTGATTCTTAATGTTCCCTCTCTTTTTTTCTTCAATGGAATATGTACTGTTTGAGTCATCAACGTTTCTTTATCCAACTTCTCAAATTATGCCTTCCACAAGCCTGTCATTATGTTGTTGGCATAAATAAATTGGATGCTTAACATAAGCACAGAGTTCAAAAGATCTGATGGTTTACACGAGTACTTTAGTTCATTAAATCCAATGGCTTACACAATTAGACAAGTTTAATAAATCTGATGCAATACTGAATAAATCATATAATTCTTGTTAAAATTAAGATGGGCGAGTGATAGTGATAGCGACAATAGTGATAATAAATTACTGGCCAAAAGGGGGACATTGGCTAACTTATTAGCACATGAACAAAGTAAGAATTTCCTGCTATGTGTATTAAGACTGAATGCCGAATGTCTTGGTTAACCATCTTCATTAGTAAGATTCGATGTTTAGAGATACACAAGCTGACCTTTTGTCAAATAGTCACCCTTTATGAATGAAATAAAGGAAAATATCTGTTTTTATGAAGTTCCTCAAACAGTAAGTTTATTAAGTGAATGTTCCATGTTTGAGGAGCTAACTTTCCTAATCCTACTAGTTGCCGAAATGATAGAGAGAAGAGAAGGATCTTCCACACTTCTCAATCATTAGTTATTTTAGGTTCAGGGAACAGCTTTATATTCACCATGTCATTATTTTGAGTTAGATTCTGGATGGTTATAGTTCTTTGTTGAGTAAATTCACATGTGCTCTCTTGAAGGGCATACGTAGGAAAAGGAGATGATGGATAATTATCTAATTTGTTGATTTTTTTTCTCTTTTTCATCATTTCTTTTAACACAATGCTGCTTCTTTCTTGTCATGAATCCATAGATTTCTGTCTTAATGATCTCATCCCTTGCTTTAGCAACAGTAATCAAAGTAGGCTCTGTAACCTAAATATTCTTCAAGATTGATCCTAAAATTTGAAAGAATTTTACATGCAGCAGTTTGGATTACATCCAACAGAAGGAAGATTAATGAGCAAGAAAAATCTATTTCCATAAGGTGTGAGCAGGGAACCAAGGAGAATAATGGATTGAATGTATGGCTGGGTCGGCTTGCTATGGTCGGTTTCGCAACAGCTATAACTGTCGAAATATCAACAGGGAAAGGACTTCTACAGGTATGAAACAGGATCCTTATTTTCCTGACCTGAGATTCCATGCCATTTCTTCACATTCTACTTAAACCCAGTCTGATTTCAGTGATATTGTTTAAGATCATTAGATTTATAGTTGCTAACTAAATTTTGCTAGCTGATATCACTCATGGAACTCGAATTTGATTGTTAAGTAGCCGGAAAAGACTTCCATGTTTATCCTTAGAAATCTTCCTATGCATTGCTATTTATAGTTCCAAACTGATAGTTAAGCCCTTTGAATGATTTTCTTATGCTACCATGTACCTTTTTCCCAGCATTATGAAACACCAATAACTAGCTTTGCTTTGCAGAATTTCGGGTTTACGGCACCAATTCCAACTCTAGCACTGGTTGTAACAGCATTAGTTGGAGTTCTTACTGCATTCTTCATCTTTCAGTCAGCTTCTCGAGATTAATCGCTTGTGTATTTGTGTTTTTTTGCCATCTTCTTTAAAGTTCATTGGCATTCAACATTCATGCAAACTGTATTGCTAATGTTACTGGACATGCTCTATGAGAAGCGTATACACTTTTGTTCCCCTTCATTCTTTGAACTTCAATCAGTTTTGTTTCGATGCATATCTGGAGGATGTGAGAATCAAAATGAATGCAACAGCTCTACACGATTGGCTCCAAAGTAAATCGAGAAATTACAGTTGATCACGACGAAAAGGAGAATATTGCTCAACTTCGTCAAGATTCGAACTCTTGTCCTTTTTTGTAAGTCTACATCGTAACCAATTCAGCTGTGTCCCAACGACTAATATTTAGAGGTCACGGGCTCCAGATTTATCTATTAGATAAAATTGTAGTATAAACACTTAAAAATTTGACTTTTAAAACATTCGATCTCCGTTGAATCGAGCTTCAGCTCATCGGAATCGAACTTGAGCTTATTCCCACCTGACCTAGCGAATCGAATGGAACGACAACTCGATTTGCACATATTTTGGCCTCCAGAATGCCGGCGAGGGAGGTAGGTTGCTTCTCCTTGAGGGAGCTCTATCAGATCGGTTGATATCTGTGATTACTTACCTTAGGGGCGAGAGGTCCATTCGATTGATATCTGCTTCGGAGGTTAAAGGAGGCTCCGTCGGTCGAGGTGGAGAGTTTAGGGTTTGATCGTTAAAGAAGGGGGTGAATGGATCAAACAGCTTGACGAGAGAAAATATTACGAGTGGAAATTGTTGAGTGGTAAAAAGTTTTGATTTTTATTAATCCTAATGTTTCTGGCGCGTTTGCAGTTGATTATGTGATGCATACTTGACTGGTTTTGATTGTGAAGCTTTCGGATGGCTTGGGACGATTCCTCCGCACATGGAGCTCCGGCGTTGATCAGGCTAAGCGCCGCCCAAACTGCCACCACGGTTCTTCCTTTTCTACAACCATCCAAATAAGAAGCAAATAATCTTTACCTCTCCCTCTCGGCACAGCTCGCATCTGAAAACTCCGCCTTCCTGATGGCGGTGGTCGCTGCTCCCTCTTCCGGTCTCCGACGAGGAGGTCTGCTCCTCCGCATTACGCAGCAGCGAGAACCGCTTGAAAGACACGCCTTCCGTGCCATGTAAGTCGTTCCTCGTCTTATTCCTTTCTGGAAACAAGCAAGCACGCGATTCAGATCCCCTTTCTTGCATCGTAGAAACGTAGGGAAGTTGCTTCTGGTTCTCTCGTCTGATTTCTTTCCTAAAACAAGCAAAGCGTTGCGGGATCTCCTCTTTTTCCTCATTATAAACGGAATTTTTTGTTCTTTTTTTGCCGATGAAGTTTTCGCCCTTTTGGTGATACTCGTCGTTGGAAATTGTAGGAAGGATGAGCGTGCAAAGTCTTCCGGCGCCATGAATAAGGCAGGTATTTCCGGCGATCTTAGTTCCGTCCCTAAATTTCCTCAGATTGAGGTGTCTTCTAGTGATCAACCCTCGTCCAGTCGATCAATTCTCCGCTTCGAGCCAGCCAGTCAATTGGAGGACAAACTAGAATGCGTGCACAGGAGGGTCTTCGGCCGTTTTACTGCGCGCGAGGCCCTTCTTGACGAAGAATTTTGGGTGAGCATAAACTTACGTTGCTGGATACAAGTTCCATTTAGCTGATGATTGATGCTTCTATTTGTTGTTTGTTTTCTGACAATTAGTTTTGTCCTATCTTGATCTTAGTTTTTAACTTCCCTTGCTCCTCTTGTTCGTGAATCATTATAGATGGCAGCATGCTTGAGGGCGGAGAGTCACTGGGAGGATCATTCTTATGCACGGTTAGCAGATAGACAACATTATCTTTACTCCTTTCCTCAATAACAAACATCAACTATTCAACTTCACTCTTCACTGTTTCAACTCCTAGTTTTATTGACTGAAGATAGTTGCTCTATATTTTTGGATTCTTAACTTTTCCTTTCAATGTATTATTTCAGCTACATTGAAACCTACAAAAGGCAATTCGCTGAGCAGGTAAGAACTATTTTGTTTTTAGTCAGGGATATGCATTATTGGCAGCACATAGTTTAAAGAGAGAAACAATGTTAGGATTAGATGGTTAAACAATGTTAGTATTAGATGATTAAACCTCCCTATGCTCTGTAAAAACTACATTTATGTTCTATGAACATATCTGAGTTGGTTATGAATAAACAAGCTTGACATGGCTTGTGAGGTTGAAATTTCTGAACTAACAAGAAATGATTGCATGTAGAAAGATTTTGATGCAAAAACACAAATAAACTGTAGTTTACATGGAGTTTATAGATCTTGAGGATCCTAATTATTGTGGATGAAGTTGGTCCTTTTTGTTCTAAAGAAACATAGCAATCTTCCCTCTGGCTTATAATTGAATGAGACAGAAGCAGATAGAATGGATCTTTTCCATCATCTCCCTCTAATAATACTTTAGGCAAGTTCATGGGTATATATATATATATATATATATCAGGATTGATATCCTGCGCGATGAGTTTGCGCGACTGCGTGCGCGACAACCGACGTGGCGAGGAGTTTCACTGTTCATCTCCGTGGACAGCGTGGCGCTAGCAAAAACCAAAATTTCATCCCGCGTTTTCCAAAATCCCAAAATTGCACGGCTGAATCTTCATCTGCTTCACGGCGTCGGGCGAAAATCGCGATTGGATCCCTACCTTCCCTAGCCGGTACCAGACGCCGCGAGAAGACGCCGCCACCACACAATCTCTGCGAGCCGTCGGCGTCCATTTGCCACGAGAAGACGCCGCCCCCCGTGCCTTCGTCGGTCGACTCATCTTTGAAGGTCTGTACCTTCCCTAGCCGGCGACACAAAATCTGCGAGCCATCGGCATCCATTCCCCGCGAGAAAAAGCTGCCCCCCGTGCCTTCGTCGGCCGACTCCTCTTCGTAGTTCCATTTTTTGTTCTATTTATGTTTGGACAGAAATACTTCTGTTCCAATCTTATGTTACATGTCTTCCCTCTTCGATTTCTTTCAATTTCTGGTAAATTATGTCAATTATAATTTTTCTTTAAAAGGTAAACTATCGGAGTGAGAGGCAGTATAGAAAAGAGAAGGAGCGAATGTAATGACTCCTACAAAATCATGGTAGAACCGAGTTAAATGCATTGAAAGCTGGCTGGGAAAGGGTACTAAAAATCAGAATATCAACCTCCACTCGCCCTCCCTTATTC
>JBBMKF010459126.1:0-11560 GCA_037834155.1 Curcuma caesia | reverse complement strand
CAGGCTGGACCTCCGAACTCTGCGCTCGATGACATTGCCTTACGACAAGCCGGACCTCCGAGCTCCGCGCTCAATGACTTTGCCTTACGACAAGCTGGACCTCCGAGCTCCGCGCTCGATAACTTTACCTTACGACAGGCTGGACCTCCGAGCTCTGCGCTCGATGACATTGCCTTATGACACCTCATCAAGGTATCCCGATGACAAATCAACATAGTCCAGTCAGTCGGACTACGCCTCCTTCGACTAGACTAGTTCGGGGGGCTTATGATTCGGCAGGATAATGACACCTTATCAAGGATAAAGTCATAAGAACAGTTCATTTTAAGATTAAGAAATCTTAATACCGGTTCACCCAAAGAATAAAGAAAATATCACGAAATATTTATTAAATAAATATTTCAGAATCTTCCTAAAAAATTGGAACGGATATCTTAGAGTATTTCCTAAATGGATCCTAATATTTCGGAGATCAACTATTATAAAAACGTAACTCATATCTATGGGTACAGGAACGCACACACAAACCCTAATTTCCCCCAAATTATTATACTTCTTCCTCGTATCAACCCTAACTTGAGCGTCGGAATGACTTACCGGGGCCCACCCCGGCGCCATTCTAACCCTCATTCTGAGTGATTTTTAGGTCCTCTCATCTCTTCGGTCGATTCTCTTCGAGGAGCATGCACGTCAGCAGTTTTGAACCAGCGTTTGAACTATCCACGGTGATTTGGTCGGAACATAATTAGATAGCCATCAACTACTCCAAGGATGCCTAAATTATTTGAAAGAGTATGCTTAATTACTAGGAGGGTCGTGGCTAATAAAAGAGTTGCCTAGACTACTCCAAGTGGTAAGTCTTCTTAATAGCATGCCTAAACTACTCTAAGGGGGTGTTTGGTTGAGGGTTATTATTGATAACTTTATTTATCTATCCAAAATTATCAACCATAACCTTATTTGGTTCAGGTTATGATCGATTCCCAAGTAATACAATATCACCGCCACATTAGCAAATGAGTTATAATCTGGAAATGTGATTATTTTGGCAGCCCAAGATTTTCTACAATTTCTGAGGTTAACGAATATTTTTTCATGATTATCTTTTGATTTTAAAACTCAGTTAATTGAAATATATTATGAAATTTAATTGAAATCGAGTTAATTAATTAAATAAATTTTAATTTAAAAATATATAAATTTAAAAGAGATAATTTATTTTAAATTTTAAAAAATAAAATTAATAAATTATATTTATTATTTTAATTAATTATTTTATTAGAATAATTATTTTAATGAATTATTTTATTAAAATATATATAAATTTATGTTAAATTTTAAAAAATAAAATTAATAAATGATGTTTATTAATTTAATAAATTATTTTATTAAAATAAAATTACTAAATTATATTTATTAATTTAATAAATTATTTTATTAAAATATTTTTTTAATGAATTATTTTTTTAATATATATAAATTTATTTTAAATTTTAAAAAATAAAATTAAATGACCTATAACCATCTTTAGCTTAGAATTTGTAAGAAGCATTATAATGTTTACATTTTGCACATAATATTTTAACAGAAAAGTGGCATTCTCAACATGTTTAATAAAAATAGAATATTCTAAATGATGAATTTCTCGAATCTTAAAAGTAATTGTATTGATATTTACTTGTATTTCGGGTGTTAAAAGTTATTCAGTCTCATCATAGATGGATTGAATGTTGAGTTCCTCATTAAGATTCACTATTTCTTTGCCCTCTGAAATCAAGATGATGAAGCCATGCAGTCTCCTTCGAATATAGTCGAAAGTGGAAGTAAAAAGCATGTAGAATTGGAGTTGAAAGTGTATAAAAGTTGGGGAATTGGGAATAAGAGTAAAGAATATGTATGTAGAAAAAATAAAATAAGTTTTCTGTTTTTAGAATTTAAAGAATAGCGGATACTAAATTGTAACTATTGATAAAAAAATAGTTAAATGATCTTAACCATCGAAAAAATACAAAAAAACCCTGAACCTGAGGGCAGAATTGACTAGCCGAATCGGAGTGCAAAATCGATGGACTGAACTGGTGATTAATCATCAATTCTGCAATTTTTAATGGGCTCAAACCGTAACCAACCCAACACCCTACTGGGCCCGTTACGGTTGTAGCCCAACAATTGGGTCAACAGGTACCCGACCAATTATGGGTTTAAGCCGGGTCTAAGTTGGACTTGGCCTAAGGTCGGGTCTAGCTCACATGCCAATGTTTTAATAATACAATTTAATAATGATAAAATTATGTAGTGGATGTATAGCATCGATCAATTACCTAAATTATGTAGTTTTATCCATTTCCATTTACGAAGCAATTTCTTAAACATTTAATCCACAAAATTATAGATTGAATCATCTTGTATCACAGTTGCCGTCATGAAATTTTATTATCTTAAACATTTGAGGCTAACTATTATCAATTATCTGTCGATCAAACTCCTATACAAGATTCCCATTTACAACATTCCCATTTACAACATTCAAATTAATCAAATTATTTTGGTGAAATACTTCGTTGAACGTTGCAATCGCTCGACAACAATCTCAACAGCAACGCTTAACAAATTAAGTGCAGCAACTTTGGATTCTTATTGAAACATTGATGCCAAGAATATTCATCTGAATGCTACAGGATAAAGTGTAATTCAGCTGAGATCAGCTGAATGCTACAGTATGAGATTAGCTGCTTGCTGTAATGTGTTGGCTGATACTTGATATAGTGGTATCGAACAAGGGCATGGCTCCTCATTCGGCATCTGTCGAAGACGTTGCTGCTGATTGCTGCTGTAATGTGTCACTTCTTTGCCTTTGAAAACCGGAGGCACCTGTACTTCTCCCCACCAACAGTTATCTCAAGAGCACCATCTTGGTTGTCTTGAGATGCTGTGCCCATTAGAACACTCTTCTCCTTTTCTAGGTTCTCCCTCTCCATCTTTAACCTTGCCTCTTGTCGTGCAATCTCTGCCTGCAAGTGAGAGTTTCACAAGAAGCTTTATGAGAGGACGATGATAGCAACAACTAGTTGGATGCCTTTTGACCTTGCAGTTATTTTTCTTAAATAAAATAAACTTGAGATGTACTTGTAAGCACATGATTGATACTTTGATTCTTCACAAAAATCCCACAGCATGCAATTAACCAGGCCCGATAAAATAATTGCAAATTAGTGGTTCTGGTGATATCCAAAGATGGAAACAATAGAGTTTGGATAATTGTTACTCAATCAATGAAGACATGTTTTGAGAAATGAAACGATCATTGATTTGGTTTATCAGAGGCTCTCTTTTCAAGCTTATAGTTTTGGCCTTTTGGAACATTCAATAGTAAGCATGGTAGCTCGTGAATGGAAAGAAACATCCAACCAAGAAACCTGAATAAGTATAAAAACCATGATCTGGGGAAGTAGTGAAAGATACAAATAAAAATTCATTAGGATTTTTTTTCTTTCTTTCTTTTTTTAAACCAATGAAAGGTTCAATGAGCCAAGAATGTAGAAGTTATGTTCATAGATTGGTTTGATATCAAGTTCACCTGGAGGCAATTTAATTGAGATGGCAAATTAGCTTGATTGAATCAAATGAATGGGATATATATCAATCTTCTATTATATTAGAAGCATAAACATAGCAAATGTTTGTTCAACCTAATGGTACACAGACATATATTGGATACAATAGGTTGCAGTTATTCAAAGGATTGAGATTCACACACTCTTAGTGTTTCACTATTCAGTCCAAAGACAGTATACATACTGAAAGAAACATCATTGATAGAGAGCACTTATAGGATGTCAAACTATTCCAGAACAATATATCTTCCTTTTATCCACAATACCAAAATTTTCAATTTCCTTAAAAAATAGGAAGCAACACTCTCCCTTATAGGAATCTTGATTGAATCAAATGAACGTGAGATATATCAATCTTCATATCAAATTTGAAGCATAAACATAGCAATTTTTTGTTCAACCTATTAATACGCAGACATCTATTGGATATGCTAGGTTGCAGGTCTTAAGAGGGTTGAGATTCACTGTATCTGACACTTTAGTGCTTCACTATTCAGTCCAAAGAAAGCAACACTCTCTTTGGAACACATTTTGGTATAAATTTTTTCCATAATACCAAAATTTCCAATTTCCTTAATAATTAGGAAGCAACACTCTCCCATCCATTTCCCTTTCCATATAAATCCTTCCTGTGACTTTCAAGCTTGGTTTAGTTGGATGGAAGATCACAAGAGAAGAGGAGGGGGAGGGATTGCAATACAAAAATGTATACGAATGATCCACAATGCATGCACAATTTTGTGTCTCTCTCTCCCTCCCTTCCTTTCTTATCTTTCTACCCAAATAAACCAAGTCTTAAAGAAAGTTGTGATCAGTCTGACCTCACTAAACAACAATCAATGGTTAAAGTACTAAATCCAGAAACAACAGTCAATGTTGTCTTGCATTCAGTTAGCTTGTCTGACCTCCCACTCTTTATTCCTTAATTTATATTTGTGGCTTTTGCTAGAACACATATGTGACATTTATAATGGCAGATGAGGTTGATACTCAATATGGCATAATCGAATCGATTGAGTGTTGCTCAGGCAAAGAAACAAAATCACTGGCCATCCACAAAAAGCAGCTGTTTCAAAACTACTAGGAAATTCTCTTGAACTCTTCCATGCAAAATCTAACTAAGCCAACAAATTTGAATGTGATAATAAAATCCACATTGTCTGTTGTGTTTGGTTTAATTTGTTGATTAGCTTGTTTGGAAGTGAGTCAAAAAAGAATTCTTATTTCCTTTCGAAAAGAATTCTTGAGAATCATAACATAATCATTATGTTTGGTAAAGTGAAAAAATATTATTTGACGGTGGTGGTGAAAATGGATATCCTTATGATACTATTATTTGGTATCTCGACTTTGAGGAACTTATCAAACAGAAACGGATTTCCAAATCCTGAGGTTTGGTGATGTTTGGATTCCAACTACCACCTTTTTTCACTTTCCTGACATAAAAATTATGTGAAATATTGAAATTATGATTCCTATTCCGTAAGATCTTATGATTCCAATTATGCTAACTGTATTAATCCAAATAAAAGTAATGCTTTGATCCATTAATGCAGCAAGGACATCGATCTCCTCAACTATCAGTATTCCTGAAGATGACATACTGAACAATTTTCTTCGTAGATGCAGTTCGTAAAGTGAATACATACCAGTGCCATCACATCATCTCAATTAAAACATTAACCAGAGTAAACACAAGAATTATCAAGAACAATTCTTGGATTTTTACAGTATAACAAAAAAGGTTAAAAGACGAGGAAAAAAAAGAACTTTTCATAAACGGCAGTAAGCAAGTTGTATTACCTCTCTTCGGGAGAGCTCGGCTTTCCAAGCGGCCTCCCTCTCGGCCACCTCGCGCTCCCGCTCTTCGATGTAGCTCTGCATCTCCCTCTCCTTCATGATCCGATCTTGAATGTCCGCATCCAACGCCTCCTTCAGCTCCATCACGAACTTATCGACCACTGTCTTTATCCGAAGCGACATCAGCGCTTCCCGCTGTACTGATCTCGTTGCCACAGTGGAGGTCAGGCTTTTATGGGACCTTGATCTTCCACCTTCCTTCTCGAATACCTCCTGCAACTCGCCGGAGTCTAGGGCAATTAATCACAAATATTTATTCGTAATTTCATTTTTGCCCTGCAATTTCATCTTTATTTCATTTTTATCTGCCTTAAAACTTATCTAAATTTTCGATTTCACCCCCGTACTTTCAAATTTCCTTTGTCAACTATTCTCTCTATTTGGTAACATTATTTTATTTTTTCTCAATGGGCTCCCAATTTCATACATAAAAAATTTAAAGGTCCCATGTGGAAAATGCAGAAGAAAATATATAATCATAGGAGTCAAACTGAAATTACGATTGTTAATCCCCTTTTAATTGAGGTTTACTGAACCACAAAATACAAGGACAACGTTGCTCTCACTGAGCTTTGTCAATGATTGATAGAGGATAACGCAGAGCAGAATCCTCCATCGCAAGTCCCAACGATAGCATCACTGTCTCAGAAAAGTCGATAAGACGACATTGACATGTTCAGTATTTGATTGAATCTTGCTCGAGAATGCTCTGAAGGAGATCCTGCTGGTCCCTCTCAGATCTTTTATTCCCTTTTAGCAACGAACGAAGACAACATGATGATTTTCTTGCCAGTGCGAGGCCATTCTTTTTCAGATCTCCAAATGCCTTGAACAATCAAGCTGATTCTCAACTTGGAGTAGTACGTGATCATCCATGTCCAACTCAAGCAATCTCCAGGCAAAACAATACCAAACTTGCATCATGGTCTAGTTACATGCCAGAGATCTCTCCTCTTTTCCTTTTGCCGCTTTATCTTTCCCTTTCTTTTTTACCGTCACTGCCTGCTGCAATTTTCAGACATTCCTGGCCATGTTTTTGGCTCAAAGATCCCAAAAGCCAGCTTGGACTCGTCAATGGCCACCTCCACACCTCAGATGCCCACCACACCCCCTTCTGTCTTTTACTCAGAGCAAACGTTGATCCTTGAGCTCGGCACAATCCCCTCCTCCTCGATCCTCTCATTGCCTTGTTCTTAGGTATGCTTTCCTTTAGAAAAGCAACAAACAGAGATGCTCTCATTCCCTTGCTGAACTCTTGGAATCAATGGAACCAACTTTGCCTGCACACTATATAACCAACACTAATCTCATAATACTTTTACTGGTTCCCTTTGTTTTCATGTGACTATTTGCTTCTCGCACACACAGAAATCAGAATCATCCCCTGCAAGCTTATTGCAACCTTGGAGTCGATCTGTATGGAGGTAATTAATACCAGTGTGTAAGATATGCTTTCCTAAATTAAGCTTTCAGGGCTTTGAGGATTTAGATTCATATTCTTATTCACAGAACTCATGCTAATATATGTTTCGATGGCACAGACTATAGAGCTAAAGGTGGACATGGTAGCATTACATGAGAAGAGATTGAGGAAATGTTTGTCCAAAGTGAAAGGTAAATAGTTACTTTCCCTTTCTAAGACAATAACAAGAGATTAATCACGGTGCCATTACTGATCAGGGATTGAGAAGGTTGAAGTGGAGGCGAGCGTTCAGAAAGTCACAATCACAGGATATGCGAACCGGAATAGGATCCTCAAGGCACTGAGGAGAGTGGGGTTGAGAGCAGACTTCTGGTCTGCACATAATGAGATTCTTAGTACTTACGCAACTGGAAGTCTTATGTTCAACCACTATAGTTTTTTCTAGGACAGAATATATATGATTCTGGAGATGCCCAAGATAATGAGAAGAGAAAGGAGGTCTTCTTCATAGGATTTACTATGGAGGTTAATTTACTTTCGGACCATCAGATCATCAAATTAAATGGTGCTGGAAACTCGAGTGTTGATCTGACTATGCAAGATGCAGCAATTAATGGATGGTTTTGTTTGTATATGGCAAGTATTCTCTAGAGGTTATTCAAACATGGCACAGTTTAAATTGTGATGAAGCAAACTAATATGTGCAGATGATTGTATTTAGTGACTAAAGAAAATTAGTTTTCATTTGATTCTTGACCATTTTGACGTATGCGTTCCTGGAGATCGATCATCTTATGGTGATTAGAAATACAAATACAAAAATAAGATTCAAATATATAAGCAGAGATTGAAGGAAGACATGGATGGTTGTTAAAAGAATCGTTCAGAAACTTTAAAATGAGTTCCAGTATCTCTAATCAATTCACGAAATACATAATTTGAACAACCCTGAGGATCAGTGATAGGTCAACGTGTGTAACCGAGATCCAACTCCATCGGAATTGTTCACTTCACTCTTTCTTGCCGTTCTCCTGACGGTCACCGTCGCCTTTGGGTGCCGCCTCACCGTCGCCTTTGGGAATCGCGGAGGAAGCAGTGATCGCGGAAACGAGTGCAGAGTTGACTCTGGGATCACTCAAAATGACCTTGGTCAACTCACTTATCACTGCAACGGCGGGCGGAGGGCGAGTGTAGTCCACCATGACTGAGGGGAAAGGCTCGAGTGCCGAGATCGTCGCTCCGGCCAAAACACTGTTGTTAGATATTTCTGATGCGGAGGACAAGGAGCCAGACATCAACATGGACATGGCCGCCGACGTGGCTTTGACCCTCGCGACGGCGGCAGGAGGAAGTACGTGGTTATGCGATCCCTTGTAGGTCATTATCCATGCCGTTGGATCCTCTGCACAACGTTGAACCTATATATAGAAAGAAATTCGTCCATTATTTAGGGAAAAACATATAGATTTACTTCATGTGTAGTCTCAATCCACTACGTACGTACCTGCTTACGAACACAACAGGACTTTGTGGCGATAGCACAACGATAGTAAGCTCGAGGAAAAGGGCTCCCCTTCGACAACTTCTGTCCGTATTTTCTCCAACGACAGCCATCGTCAAACTAATCCATGAATCAGTTAGGAAGATTAATTAGTCGTACACGAAATAGATAATGAAGTGAAATTGCTACAAAATGCGTGCGTGAGTATATATATACCACTGGTTGTTCGGGCCGGATCCGAACCAAAACTTGGGGGTCCTTCATGATTGGCTGGGTTTGATCTGGATTGGAGCGAGAGGACCGGTCGTTATCAGAGAGGGTTCGATCGGGCGATGAAGACGATGCAGCGGCTCCTCCTTGCTCATCTTCTCCGTTCTCATCTGGATTGTGGCGGAGCAACAGCTCCGAGCGTCTATCTTTCAATGCCTTAATCTCCACGTTTGCTTCGCTAAGCTTTTCCTTCAGAAGTCGATTCTCATCCTGCGCTCTTTCAAGTTCTGCTCGAACCGCTTCCCACTGGATTCGTTACGAAAAATGTCAAGTTTTTGAAACAAAAACCGAGTAAGAATCATATATTGATTTGTAGAGAATTAAGAATTAACTGGTTGTCGTACCTTAGCAATTTTATCCTCCGCGGCTGGTGCTTCAAACTGTGCCATCTGGTTTTGAACTGTTCTTGACGAACCAATCTGTAACGAAGTGATTCATAAAGGATCAGCGTATCTGTTTCAACCATAAAAAAAATTAAGGCAAGGCGATGACAGAAGAGATTTAAGATCTTAACTGACCTGAAGTGACAGCTCAAAGTTCAACTCCTCATGATCGTGATCGGTGGCCGGTATCGTACAGTTCCCCGAGATACTTTCCATTGTTGTATGCTCGATGCGGCCACGCTTCGGCTCCGGCGGGAAGAACTGGATGAGGCGGGGACGATCGCCGGGTTCGGCGGATGAGCCTATGTGGTTTGACGATCTCTTCCTGGACGACGACCCAGAATTCTCCATGACTTTGAGGAAGGAGAAGAGAAAGGAGGAGAGGAAGCAAATATCAGGAAAAGGATACGAAGAAGAGGAAGATGTTGGAGAAAGCCGGAGAAGGAGGAGGAGAAGACGCTGTCGTAATTGGAAAGTTGCAACGCGAGAACGATATATAGAGAGAGCCGAGGCGACTTGCTGGGCGCGCAGTCAAGGTGGACCGTTGAGATATAATCGAACGGCAGATGATCTGATAATGTGAAGCCTATCCGTGGCTAGGCCACTTCCGCGACTCTTGCAACTGTTTTTTATTAATTTTTCAAACGCTTAAAAAATCTTATTAATTCCACCTCAATAATTTTGATTAATTTGACAAAAATTATTATTATTATTAATTGCACATCTTATAATAATTCTTTAACCGAGTTGAAAATGTCGATTTTCAGCAAAAAAATTTTTGTTAATTTTCACCTTAAAAAATGCTATCAATCATCTGATAATTTTTAAATATAAATTTAGAAATTTATTTAAAATTTGATCTTGAAAATAAAAAGTGGAATTGGCATGATTCTAAGTTCTCGTAACCAACTTGGTCAAACAACTAAACTGAATTTCTAAGTTAATAATATATTTAATGAAATATTAAATTTGGGTAAGTACCTCGCGGTATGTGGTAAAATATTGAAAAATAAAGAAAATTCAGAAAAAAGAATAATTATGAGTATTTATATATATCTAATAATATTTTCAGATCAATTTGCTTATTATTTTTTTCATTAAATACAATTATCTTACTGACTATCGACTTTGTTCAAGATTATACATGTAATTAAAGCAATCAAAATTCTGAAAGTTTGTCAAGCAGAAAAAAGTCACAACAGCCAGAAATTTGCTCTCAATTAATTCTAAACAGCAACAACATTAGTCGATCCAAAGGAAAAAAAAAACAAATCAGCTCGGAAGAACTGGCATGGAGAAACTTTCTTTTTTTTTTACATATTGAACAGTGCAAACAGTGATAGAACTTGAACATATATAGTATACAGAGATCCACTGATATGAGAATCATTTATTGAGAGGATCATTCCATGAAAATAAAGTCAGTTCATTTGAACACTTGGAAAATCACAACCCTGCAACTACTAGCAGGGTTTTGATTGAACTTTAGATCTGAAGTGCATCAGCAATTGAGTCGGCAAGGCTGAAGACCTCAATAATTCTTTAACCGATTTGAAAATGCCAATTAAAAAAAAAATCAATTTTCACTAAAAAATGCTATCAATTATCTGATATTTTTAAAATATAAATTTAGAATATATTTAAAATTTGATCTTGAAAATGGACTAGGTATGTTTTATGTAGTTAATGACTGAGTCTAAGTTCTTGTAACAAACTTTATTTTAAAAAAACTTACATGCTGTTACACATACTTCCTCCATATAATATGTCCCTGTGTATTCATAACATTATTGTCGAGAGAATATATATTAAAAAAGAAATTAGAAAATCAACTTATTACTAAATTTACTAAATTGTAATTTAAAATCAAAGTACAAAATTAACATCAAGTCGTTTTATATATATAATTAAGTATTCAGGTTGTATGGTGAGTAAAAATTTGATTAAATCAAATTAAATAATTAAATTTAAAATTTTAATTTGATTATTTTAAAAAAATATTAATTATTTTAATTAATTTGGTTCGATTTTAAAATTTTTAATTTAGTTAAACTAAATAAATTCAGTAGAACCGTAAATCTCTAAACTAAAAAATCTTTTAATTTCAAATTAACTAAATAGAAAGTTAAAATTTGATTAATTTAATTAGTTAAAAATTAAATTAATCGATATTTTATCGATTCGATTAATTTAATTTTAATTGAAAATTTTAATTTATTTAATTAATACAAAAAATTTTAATTTATTTAATTTTTATTCAATTTTAACTTAATAGTCAACTCTAAACTTAATTAGCATTAGTGGTGAACGCTACAAGAGATTTCCGTAGCTCATCAGGTAATCCAGTGCCCAACTTATTTTTCTCGTTTGAATTCAACTGGTGCATCTCAGGTAATCCTGAGATGCATGTCTTGCCCGTCTCGATATTCGATCTCGAGAAAATCGCCTTATTTATATCTAATAATATTTTCGGTTCAATTTGCTTATTGTTTTTTTAAAATTCTGCAAG
>JBBMKF010459106.1:0-11564 GCA_037834155.1 Curcuma caesia | reverse complement strand
ACACTTGGTTAAGTGAAAAGCATTAGAAATAATGACCACCATCCAAGCTAAATTAGCCATTAGCCTTAAATGCAAGGAAACCACATTAGTAATTAACTTAAGTCCATTTGTGCAAGAAGGAACAGAGATCTTACATGGATATGGAATGAAATGTAACATAAATGCAACATGAACGCAACAATGCAACCTAGAATGTTATTGGCATATAAGTATGTTGTTGATACAGCCCAAACTCAACCATGTAAATTACCAAACTGTGAAAGAAGGATTGATGTTGGAAGATGAATCCATACCTTCTTTTTATCAAGACTCAGATTTCATGTCATTTTAGCATTATCCTGAGTAGTAATCACTGCATGATACTAATAAAAGAAGAGAAGGTTACCATATCATATAATCATATGACAAAGAATGTCTTCTCATTCTAAAATGAACAACATAATCAAACAACAAAAGAATTAGCAGTTACATGTGACAAAAGTAGAAAGACCATCAGAAATCAGCACAGAATTAAGGTTTACCATAGTTGATCAAACACCGGGAAACAACTTGATTGCTGAGTATCTAGTAGCTGCAGGATTAAGGATTTGTAGCAGTTGAGAACTCGCCAAATATATCAGTACAATCATCCCATTCCTTTTGCTCCCTGGCTTCCCAATATCCGCCTATGTAATGAAATGTTCCATTCTCACAGTCTCTCAGGAACCATCTTGGTTTCCACCCATTTTCTTGCAATTTCTTTGACTGTAATAATTAAGGGGAAAAAACAAATCATACAAACCGCAAAAACATCTAATCAAATATGATACAAGCAAATTTCAGGAGAATGATAAACAACAAAAATATAAAGATGATACAAGTATGCTCTTAAGGAATAAATGTCTGACTTGAACAACAACTTCCTAATCAAAAGAGCATTCTGCCACACAATCATTTATATCCCAAGAGTTTTTTTTCGTGTGTGCAACGGAGGGAGGGGGGATCCCTTGTAAAACATTGTGTCTTTGACTATAGCAATGAAGCAGCAGAAAGTAATAATCATCATCACTTCATCATACACAAACCATCAAGTTATAGGATAACCTGTCGCTGTCTTTGCTCTAGTCGCAGCTTTTCTGCATTTGCTTTTTCATACTCTCCATTTTCAAGATACCGCTGATCTGGCCGGAGTCTTGAATCAGTAGGCGGAAGCTTTTCCTTATTCCATGATAAAATAATTCAGTTTAGCGGACAAAGAAAAGAAAAGATGTGGAAAGCAAAATTGTAGAAGTAATCAGGAAACCTTCAATCCTGGTGTCAGCTCATTCAATGTAATTGCAAATGCCGTCAAGTTGTATCGAGTGGGATCATCAGGCAGCTTGTTTCTTTTCCACAGTAAGGTTGCATTTTCTGACAAATTAGATGTCTTAGACTTCCAGATAGCATTATCAAGTGAGTAGTACATACTGTCATCCCACTTTCCTAGTAATGAAGCAATTTTTGATCCCTTGGTATCCTCAATATAGCCTTGCACCTTTGTGGGAGAATGTGGTCTGATCACTATACGAACTCATTAAACGTAAATTACATGGACAAAAATCTCATGCCTTACCTGTCGAGGGTTGCGGTCAAGAAGTGCCTGTTCTCTAAACTTTAGAGTACAAGAAAATTCTTTGTTTCCACGTATGTTCATTGTACCATGATGATTGCAATACACCTTACCAACAATTAGGTTGTAGATAGTTGTTGTCACCTAAAAGGTAACCCATATTACTAATTTGAAAGGCGAAGTATGTAATTTGTTTAAACACAAAATACACAGATTGTGTCTGGATTCCATGACAAAAGAAATATGTAATGTATTCTTGTCTATATAGATTCAATTCATATGACTAATTTTACATGGTACATACCTTACTCCATTGAAAAATTTCTCCGTCGTCAAATTCCAAGGTTAATATACCAGCAGGATCTAGTTGTATGGATTGTCCCCAAAATTTACTCTTCAGGTTGCTGTCCCCCCAGAATTTCCAACCTCTGCCTTCACAATGGCAAGCGATGAGCATAGGATGGTGACTAACCTAGTAAGTGAGATTGTAACTTCCTTTTTAGACATTTTACCTTACACGGGAACACTAGTTAGAAAAAGATATGGAAGTAGCAACAAGATGAACTAATGGCAAGCATCAGCAAAAATTGTGTTTCTTAATGGAGAACAATTTCATGTTTTCTGTTATTTCCAGATAATTTTTTGTGAAGAATAAGCATACTTTATTTGAAGATATCATTTTAAGACAAAAAAAAAGAGATGCTTGAATACCCAAGAGAAACAATCTATGCATTTATGCAGAAAGCAAAAAATGAATAGATATGTACATCAGTATAAGCCTGCAATTGATGTATCAAAAAGTTGAGTACCTTGGCAAATATTGAAGTTTTCAGATGGTCAAAAAACACTAGAATTTAATTTGCTTTGTAATTATAGTAGTCTATGAGTCTATGCTACCCAATCTACGTCTGGAACCAAATCGAACAAGATCCCTTTTGAAGATCAATTTACAGCTGTCAAAAAATTGCACTATGCTGGTCTACCAAATAGGCACAATCTAACATCTATTTCCATTAGACAGCAACTTAACAGGAAGAGGTAATGAGGGATAAAAGCAGAATAAAGTCCAAGCATTGTAATAAGAATGATTTCATTTCTGAGGAAAAAGCTTAAAATTTTCAGGCATTTTGCTAACTAGTGTTTCTGATTTTACTAATGGTCTCTAAGAAGAGGATCAGATGAAAGAATGATTATCCAGAAGGTAGTCTTAGATGGATTACTGCTTCAACTAATGAGATGCCATGGTTTGAGACAATAGTGTTGAACTGGCCTATCCGATAAACAATTTTCTTGAAGTTGATAGAGCTAGAATGTATATATCAAATAAGCTGGAAGATATATGGTATATTTGTTTTTTCTTATTTTGGTTATTATTAATGACAACCAATGCTATTTTCAGCATAAATTTTCCTTGATTGGAGGGTCATGTATACTATGGCTATCTGTCTGGTTTTCTCAAACTCATTTATACCAGCTTTACCTTGTAATTGTTACCATATATACTAACAAGGGAGGATCAGTTCATGAATCTAGATAGAATTGTACCACTTGGATGAAATGTATGGTATATCTGATCAGCACAATGTCCTCTCTAGATAACTGAAGTTATTTCATACAAGGATGCATTAACAAAGATAAATTACAAGTTAGGACACATGGAAAAACATGATGGTTCAAAAACCTACCTTTTCAGAAATGAAGCGTACTCCTTTTTCAGGGAATTCAGCTTCATATGTCTCTCCTAGCAGAGGATTGAAAGGTTTGCAAACACGGCCATCACAAGAAGAATATCCAGAGACTGCAAAGGCAGCTACATTCAGAATTCTCATGAGACTGTCCCCCTAAATAAAACATTAGCATAAAATCACATCAGGTTTATAGTTATAAGCCATCTAGATATTAGCTTCCTATAGAATATCAAGGATTTATGTTTAAGAATAATTATTGTCTAAAGTTGCAGATTACAAATCCATCTATTATGAGAAATTTTTTGCATCGATGGTGAAGATCAGTGCCAGTTCTGAAATGTTCAGGAAATAAGAATAACAAGTGTCGTTTTCTACTCAGTGCGTAATCAATACTAAAGTTTAACTAAAGTATCCATCAAAAAATTCAATACATGCATCCATCTCATACCCTCTACTGTATTGATCTACCAATACAAGTCACATACCCACAATGAGTATCTATTATTCTCCTCATAATAATCACATATTATGAATATAATTACCCATCCAATTAAATGGAAAAGGTGCCCGTATATGCAATAAAAATGAGAAACTAAGGATTTAAATAATATCATATATCTATTATAAAATTAATTACATTTATTTGGGTACCCTAAATGCAAATCTTTAACCACAAACTTGAATTATATATAACATGGGTATCTGCTACTTTATGCAACCTCATGTGATGGGTAGTCATACCCTAATAAATGAGTTTGGTAGTCAACGGTACCAGAAAAACACATCTTGCTGTTATCCTAAATTCCTTATGGAGTAGTGCATCCATATATTTAACCACAGAACACACCTTCAAAATCAATGTTGATACCTCTCTTTGCCATTAACTATATATATAATACCACCTAGTATCATATTTGATCTTCCTAACATGTGGGATTGATATAAGATACATCACTTATAACTGATGAAATATTTCAGGCTGCTTTTATGCAAATTTTGTTCTTTGCTAAAATTGTGATTAATATGTTTACTTGTAATGCTTCCAAACATTTAGATTGAGAGAAAAGCTAATAGAAAAAAGGTATAGGTTCCAATAGCTCCAATAGATGGTAAAATAAGAGAATGTATTATAAACATGTTCAAAAATGACTAATATAATCCATGGTTAGTATAACTGAATAAACTGAAATGGAAACTGCGAGGATAGAGGACGAAAAACTATTAGTCCCTATAAAAAAAAAAAATTAAATAATCCTAGTTATATAATCTCACAAAGAACTCAATGGAGAATAAGATTTATGTAATTGACCCTAAAAAGTTCAGACTTTGGGCAAAAACAACTAGATAATGATGTAATGCATTCATATTAGTCACAGTCGAATAATCATCTTTCTTGAATTCTTGACTTGTAAAATCAAATCCTGGTTTTCTAAGCCTACAATGGCTAGCGCCTGTAGAGCAAATCATTTATGAAGTTCACTATATTGACTGCAAAATGCAGAAATTTTTTGATAAGTATAATTTGGAAACATTATTTTTCAGTTATCTTTTTATGGAACATAAACAAACAATTTAGATATCCAAAGTTACAAAAGAAATATTGTTTGCTACACATATTCCATATATTCTATAAGAAATATAAGAGCACATTATAATAGCACTAAAACAATGTGGCTGGTTAATGAACTACCTTTTTCCCATAATCATATGCTTGATCCAATAGGTAAGAGTACTCCAAGTCTTCAAAGCACTTTTGAAGTGAAGATAATGGTTCATTAAAATAAACAGGGAGGCAAACTTTAGAGAGATCCTTTCCAACATTATTTTTAATCATTGACCATAGGCTAACACATTTCTCCATCTCAACAGGCTCCGGCAACTTCTCACGCCTTCTCACCAACACTGTTGCAACAGAATTATTTTCAGATTCAGATATCCTCCCAGATGCATCTGAGGCTGTTACTTTGCATACATAATTTGTTGTAGGATCATCAAGACACTCATTTGCATCAAAGAAGAAAACTTCATGCTCATCTGATAACTCATCAAGCTCTTGTTTTTCAATATCATCAGAAGATACTGTTGTACTTGACTCTGATGAAAACAGCCAACTGTGAGATAAGAAATATATACGAGCAAGATAGTTTTCCAGCAACATAACACCTCCATATAGAAATAAAATGAGTATCACAGAAATAGTTTGCCAGTTGCAACAAAAATATAGAATAATCTTTATTACAAACTGAAGTCCAACATTCATTGTCATCTCAGAATATTAAAGAACTTTTCTTCAGACCATAAATTGCCTTCTTAAGCAAGCATGCTTCATCACTCCAAGCAACATACTCTAGAAGTTGTTCCAGACAGACTTCGTCAATCAAATCAATGCTTAATTAGACAATTTTAACATCAATTTACAACATTCATCACTAGATAATAGCAAGAGAGAAGAAAACATGAAAGCAGAACTACTACTGAAAAAGTCTCAAAATAATCCACAGGTCTGAATGAATCCCTCGGCCACCAACCATGCTTTTCACCACTCAACTCTACCACCTGACATATACTCACAAAATGGAAATCATCTAAAAGCAATAGACTAAACACAAGGAGTATGGTACTAACTGAGCGCCATAAATAACTTCCTGTATCTGAGTATGAAAATACAAAATAAAGCTAAAGAATACTCAAAAGGGAGGTTCACTAGAGCAGATTAATAATTCTCACTTATAATTATGAACTTGTTGATTTCTTCAGAGTGTTCATATGATGCCAAGTAATAGTGTTGTTATGTTTCATAACTAGTTGCATAGCTAATTTAAGCATATAGTTGCATTCTGTAATAAAATTGATCATTCCAGGTCTTCAAAGCAGGAACCCAGCAAGCCCACAAATTTCTTATTCAAGCTCAGTTAGCTAGACACTTGTCATGTTGTGCCTAGGCTGACACGACCAAGGACACAATCATAATCCAACTCAAGCTCAAGTATGGTCAAGGATTAAGAGTTTTAGACAATTAGAGTAGGCTAACCGATCGGCCAAGGATTAATAATCGATTGGATATGAGTTTTAGGCAACATTCTATGTAGGCCTTAGTCAACTAGATGGGTTTCCAATGACAGGAAAGGTTTATATTCAACTAGAAGTAGAAGGTTGGGTAAACAACTAAAAGGTAATTATACCCATTTTAGTCCAATGTCATATTTAAATGGTTCAGTTTGTTGGACCACAATTCCAACCGAATGAGAATGTCTAGATCATTATGTAAATGAATGTTGGAGCCTCGAATATATAAGCTTCTGGAGAACTTTTAAGCGCACAACTCTCATCGAACGTATTCTCATTTAATTGTGCTAGAGTTGGTTAAGTGTCCAAGCAATCCACGAGATTGGACAAGGATGAAGGTTTCATCTTCTATCAAGTTTTTGATACTCTCTTCTCTCCTTAGATGCTTTATTACATCTTTAGAGAGAGTGTGTTATCCTTGTTGAGAGGTGTTTTGCTTCTATAGGACATTTAAAAGCATATATCAGTTTACATTGTAATCATTGACTAAAAGTTCTCCGGCAACGATGGGTGCTTGCATAAGACAACTTTGGCAGGTCATGGAAAATGACATTATCAGTGATGTTCTTAGGTTGAGAGCTTCTGCCTAAGAGTTTCTTAATGTAAAGAGAAGTCTAGATCAATGATTGTGTTAACTAGTGACAATTCTAATTGAGCATTATACCGAGTGCTCCATAGCTCGTCATTTAGCAACATATCATTCATCTTTGTAGAGGCAACATGTTCATTTTTACTTATTTCCGCTACACTTTTATCATCTTGGTCATCACATATGTGCACTTACAATTTACCATTTGTATTGAATTTTATATTTGCAAGAGAATGGCAAAAATCTAGTGTCATCTATTCACCCCCTCTAGGTTGACCATTACCATTCCTACAAACTTATACTTCCCCTACTAGGCAGTTATGCCCAATTCATTATAATTTTCCAAATTGCAGAATAATTACATTGAATTTGGTTTCTATAATAATCGAGGAGATTAAATTGTTGCTTTTTGTTGAATATAGATTGAATGAACTTACACTCTAGTGAGATCTTAATGCTCAAATTAGGTAAAACTAGTGCATGGAAAACATAAGACTTAACAGTTACCAGCAAGCCAAACCACGTCTAATGTGTTTCTAACATACTATATATACAAGGGAAAAATGGGGAAGTAAAGACCCAAGTTTAAGGTGCATCCTGCTCCAACATGAAATGAGAAATTCGGCAATCTCTCTACAAGAGTTTCGACTAGAAGGATAACATTCATAATGACACCTTTCCTCTAGCACACCAAAATAAAGAACAAGAGAAATGCAATAAAATTGTTGGACTCATGTGATTGTTCAGTTTGAAATAGAACTAACTAGAAAGTACCAATGGATTTTTCATGTCTGTAGCTGGAAAAGTCAGCATTGGTTAACTGCACTTCACTGTCATTAGTCATATCTTCTACGTCAACTTCCTGAAATCAGAAAGCTTAGTTAGCATCATTAGAATGACTATTTGAAATCAAAAAGAAAACCATCTGCGCTCTAGTAAAGAAGAAAAATATCGGCAAACGCATCTAAACAAAACCATGGAACTTGCTTTGTTAATTAGAAGAACAAGGTACAATGCCAATCTAAAGATTAAATAATTAGTCACAGATTGTTTAAGTTATGAGTACCTCCAGTTGCTGATGGAATGTAATAGTATTTAAGTGGTCTTCAAATTGAAGCTTAAAGTGTCTGAGGTACTCTGAAAACTCAGAATGAATGATCTTCTCACATTCCTCAATGAATGCCTCATCTAGTCCCTCGGCTCGCATGCGATCTTTAAGCTTTTCAATCGAAAATGGAACATCGGTTGGCATCAAAAATAATCGTTTACTTGTGGAAAATTCTTTTGATGCTGAAATCAAAGCATCAATCCAGGCCACACGGTCTTGGCTTGAATCAGTCTTCAAATGAAGTGTCTTTTTTGGAGAAAATATGTAGAATCTTCTGTCATCTGTCTTACTTTCACGAAATGATGATATCTAAGAGATATAACAAAGTTGATTAGAATATGAACAGAAAGATGTAGGTTGATGCAAATGCTATTGGAAGAAAATCTCTATGATAACAAGTAGCTTTAGTTTCATATATGTTGCTCATGTACATGGAGAACATCCCACTGAATAGTTACTATTTTCTGCGAAGAAACAAAAGAAATCCAGCACCGTAAACTAATTGTATCAGCATGGAATATTAAAATCAGCTACCTTTGCGCCATAGTAATCCAATAAGATAAAATTGAGCATGGAAAAAAAAACTGACCAAAAACATACGAAGGAGATGGAAAACCAAACTTAGCAAAGATAGTAGTTTAAGTATAATACAAAACCATATCTAAGATCAGTGGTGAAGGATCAGCACTAGCAAGTTAGAAGCAGTTTTTTTAAAGCCAGACCAGACTGGCCAATTCATCTGGTAAAACCAGCAACTAGGCCCCATTCTGGCAGTAGAACCCAATTTCTTATATAAATACAGTTTAAATTGGTATGCACAACATTTAACCGATGCTGAAATGATTGGGGAAAGTGATCTGTGTAGTTGATCCGAGGTTCCAAACCCACCAGGTGATTAATATTTTTTAAGTAATAGTTTGTACATAATTATTACAAATTTGATAATATAAGTTTTTTCACAAATTTGAATATGTTTATTACATGTAGAATTTTTATATTTTGAAATCACTCATTAATACATTCATACTTATAAAATTATAAATTACATTATATGAAGATATAAATTTTATCATAAAATATAGTTTTTTAGTTCAACAATCGAACAGTCACACGGGCAGCCGTGCTGATTGGATGTCCAATCTGGTTTAGGAGACACTGCTTAGAAACATGAAAGTTGACGGTGCTCAGTTAACAGAAAAGTTATATGTAGACTAAGAAAGTCAAAACTTGATTTTGGCAATCAATGATAGATTAAGACTTAAGCAAAATGACAACAGATGTTCTAGCCCAAACCAAACATAGACCTTTGCCCGTAAACCAGTCTCCTCTTTTCCTTGTTACAGAACATCAGGACAAAGATTTCATAACTAAAGGGTGGCCTTGGGCAGTGCACCATCTCCTACTGCCCCCTCTCCTGTCATCATGTCTGATATTACTGAGCTGGAAATGAGTTGGTGAAAATAGATATGAAACAGCTAAAATAATATTTATGGTGACGTCATTTGGAAATGTTTTCATAACAACTGAGGACAACCTTGTGGGACAGTCGCCGTCAAGGAACAATGTGCAGCTCTATACTAGTTAAAATAAAGCATGGGTATCCTCTCAGCTTACAAGGTTCTGTGCGAATGGGTTCACGAGAATCTGCAATCAAAACTTGTAACCTTAACATTGTCCAAAGCTGCTAAAGCTACATAGAAATGCCATCAATGCTAGAAAAATGTCATGGATGCTGGAAAATCCAACTTCTTCCCCCACGTTTTGAGAACCGGTAAGATACAGCAACAGGAAGTGTAATCATAACTACCAACTATTCAATACGGGCCCAGAAATGTTTCTATCTCGAGCGCTCGTGTACACGCCCCGTATTTATTTACTGCACGCCACCTGTTTGTCGAAACTTTTTATTGCTCCTACGGCCTTTTGCGACTCGTGAGTGGCAAGGCAAGTGGACTCACTGCACTTTAGAGTTGCTCCTCCGTTCACTATTAAATCTGTAGGCGTAGGCACGTACCTCCAAACAATTGGAAATGTATGTTTATTTAACAAAGAGGGACCACAAACCAACAGAGCAGAAGCGCAATCAATTCTTACCCAGACGTTGCAACAAAAGAATTCAGTAGGAACACGTTTTCGACGCTTTAAAGTTAAAGGAACCACAAAAGGGAAAATTTTAACAAAGGAGCAGGAAATTTAAGAATCGGGAAGCAGCGTGATACCACAACAACGAGCAGAAGAGCATTGGTCGCTTTCCCAGCTCAGTAGCAGTATCGACTTTGTAGATAAGTTTCAAAATCACAGAATGGGGGATAGAGGAAAAGGAAATGAAAGGAAGAAGAAGAAGAAGAAAAGAGCAGACAAACACACGAATCGGGGACATAGTACTACTGCCTACTTAGCTTTTTTGCAGCAAGTGATGATCCATTAGCTGAGGCCAAATCCAGCTGTCGGCCCCCCTTCCCTCCCTCTGCTCTTGCAGCAACAGGAATACCACTGCCGGACTGGGGCGTCACCATCGCGGCGCAGTCTCACCCTAGTTTAGTTACCTACGTGATGTAT
The DNA here is from genome assembly GCA_037834155.1 of Curcuma caesia. Classification (NCBI taxonomy): domain Eukaryota; kingdom Viridiplantae; phylum Streptophyta; class Magnoliopsida; order Zingiberales; family Zingiberaceae; genus Curcuma; species Curcuma caesia. The sequence goes on along the minus strand of JBBMKF010459106.1, from coordinate 966 downwards.
TCTACGTTCTTCCCATTACACCCTTCTTTTAGCCAGCGGACATGATCTCGACTCGGTCCGTACGTGCTTCGGGTCGCTGCTCGCTCTCCGAGGCGACATCTTCACCGTCCATCCTATTCTTCGGTGAACTCTCGTTTAGCACCGAAACCTCACAACAGGAAAACTGAATCGAGGAAAGAAATGGAAGCGTGATAAAATTGAATAAATTTCTCAGCGGGACGAGAGCACCAAACCCCGATTGATCGATGTAATGAGGAAACAAAATAGAATGAGATTCTCGATTTCTTTCGTAATCTATTTTTTTCAATGTTCATGCCATGCCTAGAATGGGGATCACAGCGGTTGCGTACCTTGAGTTGGACGAGTCGTACGGGCATCCGGGGCTGCCGGCAGCCACATCCGCCGCGGGAATAGGAGGAGGAGAAAATGGAACTGGAATTTCCGATGAGGCGGACTCGGCTTCCCGAGGGCACGATGGGTAGGTCCCGGCGGGCGATCTTGGAGTAGGAGAGCACGCCGTCGTGGAGAGAGAACCAGCGGAGGCGCCACCCCTTCCTGATGTTGGTCCATTTGTACAACGCCCCGCAAAAGGTGACGGAGTCGGCTGGGCCAGCCTCGCCCTCTCCGGCACGCGGCGGCGGATCGGCCGGAGAGGGCGAGCGGGCGCCGAGACCGCCGAGGTCCAGGGAGATGCAACAGAGAGGGTGTGGCATCTCCCGCGTCCCCATCGAGATCGCGTGGAGAACTGGGGATGGATCACCGATGCTCTCGGTGTGAACATTTACATGGTGGCGCCGCGCGGTCGGCGGGATGGCGGACGACGATGATGACTTCCTCTTGTCTCGGCCTTGTTATTTATACGCGATTTTCGCCTCGACCACTCGTGTGCGTACTCGGGAAATGGAAAATATCCATATAATAAAAACACATAAAGGAAACTTCATAACATAAATAAATAAATAAATA